>CM034532.1:36780564-37067952 GCA_020002185.1 Paraescarpia echinospica | reverse complement strand
GCCATACAGTCCATCATGTATGGTCTGAGAGCAAGAGAGGACACTGCCACATACAGTGCCATACAGTCCATCATGTATGGTCTGAGAGCAAGAGAGGCCACTGCCACGTACAGTGCCATACAGTCCATCATGTATGGTCTGAGAGCAAGAGAGGACACTGCCACGTACAGTGTCCTACAGTCCATCAAGTATGGTCTGAGAGCAAGAGAGGACACTGTCACGTACAGTGCCATACAGTCCATCAAGTATGGTCTGAGAGCAAGAGAGGACACTGTCACGTACAGTGTCCTACAGTCCATCAAGTATGGTCTGAGAGCAAGAGAGGACACTGTCACGTACAGTGCCATACAGTCCATCATGTATGGTCTGAGAGCAAGAGAGGACACTGCCACGTACAGTGTCCTACAGTCCATCAAGTATGGTCTGAGAGCAAGAGAGGACACTGCCATGTACAGTGCCATACAGTCCATCAAGTATGGTCTGAGAGCAAGAGAGGACACTGCCATGTACAGTGCCATACAGTCCATCAAGTATGGTCTGAGAGCAAGAGAGGACACTGCCATGTACAGTGCCATACAGTCCATCAAATATGGTCTGAGAGCAAGAGAGGACACTGCCACGTACAGTGTCCTACAGTCCATCAAATATGGTCTGAGAGCAAGAGAGGACACTGCCATGTACAGTGTCCTACAGTCCATCAAGTATGGTCTGAGAGCAAGAGAGGACACTGCCACGTACAGTGTCCTACAGTCCATCAAGTATGGTCTGAGCAAGAGTGGACACTGTCACGTACAGTGCCATACAGTCCATCAAGTATGGTCTGAGCAAGAGTGGACACTGTCACGTACAGTGCCATACAGTCCATCAAGTATGGTCTGAGAGCAAGAGAGGACACTGCCACGTACAGTGCCATACAGTCCATCAAGTATGGTCTGAGAGCAAGAGAGGACACTGTCACGTACAGTGCCATACAGTCCATCAAGTATGGTCTGAGAGCAAGAGAGGACACTGTCACGTACAGTGCCATACAGTCCATCAAGTATGGTCTGAGAGCAAGAGAGGACACTGCCACGTACAGTGTCCTACAGTCCATCAAGTATGGTCTGAGCAAGAGTGGACACTGTCACGTACAGTGCCATACAGTCCATCAAGTATGGTCTGAGAGCAAGAGAGGACACTGTCACGTACAGTGTCCTACAGTCCATCAAGTATGGTCTGAGCAAGAGTGGACACTGTCACGTACAGTGCCATACAGTCCATCAAGTATGGTCTGAGAGCAAGAGTGGACACTGTCACGTACAGTGTCCTACAGTCCATCAAGTATGGTCTGAGCAAGAGTGGACACTGTCACGTACAGTGCCATACAGTCCATCAAATATGGTCTGAGAGCAAGAGAGGCCACTGCCACGTACAGTGCCCTACAGTCCATCAAGTATGGTCTGAGCAAGAGTGGACACTGTCACGTACAGTGCCATACAGTCCATCAAGTATGGTCTGAGCAAGAGTGGACACTGCCACGTACAGTGCCCTACAGTCCATCAAGTATGGTCTGAGCAAGAGTGGACACTGTCACGTACAGTGCCATACAGTCCATCAAGTATGGTCTGAGAGCAAGAGAGGCCACTGCCACGTACAGTGCCCTACAGTCCATCAAGTATGGTCTGAGCAAGAGTGGACACTGTCACGTACAGTGCCATACAGTCCATCAAGTATGGTCTGAGAGCAAGAGTGGACACTGCCACGTACAGTGCCCTACAGTCCATCAAGTATGGTCTGAGAGCAAGAGTGGACACTGTCACGTACAGTGTCATACAATCCATCAAGTATGGTCTGAGCAAGAGTGGACACTGTCACGTACAGTGCCATACAGTCCATCAAGTATGGTCTGAGCAAGAGTGGACACTGCCACGTACAGTGCCCTACAGTCCATCAAGTATGGTCTGAGCAAGAGTGGACACTGCCATGTACAGTGCCATACAGTCCATCAAGTATGGTCTGAGAGCAAGAGAGGACACTGCCACGTACAGTGCCATACAGTCCATCAAGTATGGTCTGAGCAAGAGTGGACACTGTCACGTACAGTGCCATACAGTCCATCAAGTATGGTCTGAGAGCAAGAGTGGACACTGTCACGTACAGTGTCCTACAGTCCATCAAGTATGGTCTGAGCAAGAGTGGACACTGTCACGTACAGTGCCATACAGTCCATCAAATATGGTCTGAGAGCAAGAGAGGCCACTGCCACGTACAGTGCCCTACAGTCCATCAAGTATGGTCTGAGCAAGAGTGGACACTGTCACGTACAGTGCCATACAGTCCATCAAGTATGGTCTGAGCAAGAGTGGACACTGCCACGTACAGTGCCCTACAGTCCATCAAGTATGGTCTGAGCAAGAGTGGACACTGTCACGTACAGTGCCATACAGTCCATCAAGTATGGTCTGAGAGCAAGAGTGGACACTGCCACGTACAGTGCCCTACAGTCCATCAAGTATGGTCTGAGCAAGAGTGGACACTGTCACGTACAGTGCCATACAGTCCATCAAGTATGGTCTGAGAGCAAGAGTGGACACTGCCACGTACAGTGTCCTACAGTCCATCAAGTATGGTCTGAGAGCAAGAGTGGACACTGCCATGTACAGTGCCATACAGTCCATCAAGTATGGTCTGAGAGCAAGAGAGGACACTGCCACGTACAGTGTCCTACAGTCCATCAAGTATGGTCTGAGCAAGAGTGGACACTGTCACGTACAGTGCCATACAGTCCATCAAGTATGGTCTGAGCAAGAGTGGACACTGTCACGTACAGTGCCATACAGTCCATCAAGTATGGTCTGAGAGCAAGAGAGGTCACTGCCATAGAGTACATGCACAGAGATGATGCACTACACAGCCCCATCAACAAAGATCTGTTGGGCAATGTTCTCAGCAGGGGCACAGCTCAAAGCCCAGAAGAGGAATGCCACTGAAAAGAAAGAAAAGAAGAGGAAGGCTCTCGCACTTTCTGAAGAGAAACCTGTCAGTAAGAAGAAGGCCAGACTGGCTAATGAGGAAAGGCAGCGCATTGCAAGGCTGGCTTATCAACTGAGAGTCCAGAAGGAATCCCGAAAAAAGCACTGCAGGCCATGACGGATAAAAAAAGAAATGACATACTGTAAATAATGCTTGTATCAGTGTGTGGCTTCAAACTTCACATTATTAGTGAATGCTTAAACGATTTGAGTGAAATGTCAAAATAATATAATATTTCTTCTCCACTTGATTTCTATCTGGCTCTAGATGTACATCTGCTGAATTACAAAGTGATTTCACAAATATAAATAATGAGATTCAAGTTGTCAAGTCTTATTTCAATGTCACATTTTATCCTCGATATAGCTCTAAAAGCAATTTTCTGAAAAAAATTCCCAAACCCCAGCTGTGAATTGGGTCGCTCTGCTCACTCCGTGATTTCCAGTGATTTTTTTTCACCTGTTCTCATCCCTGAAGGTAACTCTGATAGGTCAAGGTTACTTTTTCACTTACTTCGTTTGCAGCACTTGGGCTGTAAAGTTTCATGTCACCCCACATCATCTCTAAAACTTCTTCCTCAATTAATTTTGCTCATCGCTAATTAGATTTGTTGAATTTCAGATTTGTAGTTGGTGAATAGTTTTAGTGGTGTGCACAGTCACATTCATAAAATAGTTAATTTTTTTTAATAATTGAATACAACAACAACTATAAACCTACTACATAGGTTCAACTTTGCTTAATTAGTCTGAATCGAAACTGATGTTTGTGTTAATATTGTTTGTCCGTCTGTCTGTCTGTCCATCCATTTATCTATGTCCATTTGTCTATCTGTCCATCCATCTATCTCTGTCCATTTATCTGTCTGTCCATCCATCCATCCATCTCTGTCCATTTGTCTGTTTGTCCATCCATCCATCTATCTCTCTGTCCATTTGTCTGTCTGTCCATCCATCCATCTATCTCTCTGTCCATTTGTCTGTCTGTCCATCCATCCATCTATCTCTCTGTCCATATATCTGTCTATCCATCCATCCATCTATCTCTGTCCATTTGTCTGTCTGTCCATCCATTCATCTATCTCTCTGTCCATTTGTCTGTCCATCCGCTCATCCATCCATTCGTCTCTGCATCCATTCATTCGCTATTCTATCCAATGATCAGCCCGTGGATGTCCACACACCATGTGGACAAAACATCAATAAAATTAAGAACAAACTTATGGTCTTGTATTGGTAACATTCTATCAAGTTTTAAATAGTTATTGTTGGTGTTCTACGGTTGCAGATGAGAATGGATGAGCCGTGCTTTGACATCCTGAGGACACGGGAACAGCTTGGCTACGGCGTGTTCTGTACAAACCACAACACGTGTGGCATCATGGGGCTGTCTGTGACAGTGTACAGCCAGGCCGACAAGTTCAGGTGAGGTTCCTTCAATGTAACAACTTTTCATAGTTTTGGCTTTTTAGTCCTTTGGGCCGAAGGTCCAACAGACTTATGCCATCAATCTGTGTGCACCGTCCGCCGTTAGCTGCCATATCTCAGAAACCGTTCAGCAACTTTTTCTCTAACTTTGCATAGACTTATCTTAGGGTACTGCCACTATGCACAAGAAATCTGTATTCGATTGAATCATTCTAAGGGCATCTCAAGGCCCCCCAAAATGTTCCTACTATTTCCCTACTGCTGTAAACCTCCTGCACTGATCTCTATTTATAACTTGATATTGCCCTATCTCTGATCACTGGGGTGGCTGAGCAGCCTGGCACTGAATTTAGGTCAGTGAGCCACTGGCTGGAGTGGTCACTCATGGCCACAGTTTATTGTTGGTCAGTCTTGGTGTGGCCAGGGCTGGGCTGTTGTTTATTGCCCAGTGTGGGAGAGTGAGTGCTTAGTGGGCTTCAGGCATTGTAGACACTGGGGTGAGACATTCTATGTGCATATACAAAACCTTCACAGGCATGTTATGTTATAATTTTTTTTACACATAAATTCATAATCTGGCATAACTTGATAAGTTTTTATAGCAGCACTTTTGTACTTCCAGTGTATCATTGCATCATAACATACATACTGTGTGCCAAATTTGAATGTCATGCATGTAATATTTCCATGCAATCCATTTGCATATACAGTAAACCTTGCCTCAGTCGGATTCGCCTAAGTTGGATCTTCGCTCAACTTGGACAGAATTCCAAGGAACAGTTGATTTGTAATGTATTTCCTATAAAAATCTTCGTCTAAGTTGGATTATATAAGTCGGATATTCGCCTAACTCGGAATAACTGAGTCAATCCATTTGATCCGAGATAATGTGTTTTTCCTCGCCTAAGTCAGATCACAGTATTCAACAAAATCACTTGGTTGTTTGGAGTATATGTACCATATGAACTAAAAAGTGAAACGGCTATTCAACAAAAATAATCCAGACAGCCACAGCAACGTACTCATCTAATACAACTGGCATCACCAAGCCAATGGATGCTGGTAAAACCAAGAACATGGCATTCCATTACCGGTACATCCAAGGAGACTAGAGGCATCAGAAACAATCGCACCATTTTCTCAAGAATTGAACTATGTTGGATGTCGTCATTGTCCTGAAACCAGCGTGGAACAAACTGAAACAGGAAACAATTCTAAACTCCTAGAAAAACGGGATTCGTCTAAGGTGTTGAGCGACAAGATGAGGATGAAGACGAAGCAGCTCCTTCATTCAGAAACGTATGCAATAAGCTCCACGAGATGTATGGAGATGTTGTTTGCACGATGGACGACTGTGTTGGCGTGAACGATACAACAGAAATGTTGGCTACTCCAAATAACGAGCAGATCATTGAAACCGTACAACACCCCAACGCAGGCGATTGGTTTGTTGAGCGATGATGAGGGCGACGAAGTCTCTGTGTCTGAAAATAAGATAACAAAACTCAATGGCAGACAAGCTGCTTTATGGACGCTAATTAAGACACTCTAGTTCGATGCTCGTGAAATTGAAGAGTTGACTGACAAGAAGAGGCCATTATTATGAGATAGTCGCAACAAAGACTTACGCAGAGACTGACATTTACAATAAATAATAATTACTAAGCTATAACCTTAGAGATTCGTGCCAAAATTAAGCACAAAACTGTTGTAATGTGGACATCAACATATGTAGAATTACCGCAGTATCCAGTCATTTTCAAGCGTTATTCACAGTTACCTAAGGGCTTTTAGAGGGTTGCCTTTGGCGGTGGGATATGTAATCTTCGGATAAGTCAGATTTTCGCATAACCCGGATTAAATCACTCGGTTCGATTGAATCTGACTAAGGCGAGGTTTACTGTATAATGTAAAACTTCAACAGCCATTTTCTTCATTTTCACTTTTTGACCCCTACCATGTTCAATGCTCCATAACTTCGCCAATTTGTGTAGCAGTCATAATTTTTGAAACCGTGTAAAGTACTCTTCCCAACCTTTACAAGATTGTAAGAAAACAATGTTACAATTTTTCCGACTTATCACTCATTTGGTCAGCCGGGGTCACATATAGTCCAAAGGACTTCAGGGCCTCTTGGCCCATTTTTTCAATATGTGTGGTTCCTTGCAAAATGTCATATTTTAATTAATTGTCATATTTTAAAAAGTTCTATCGTGACCAAATTTGCAGTGTATTAAGTCTATATGAAAAGAGGGTTAGACATTAAATACAAATCAGTTTGCTTAATGGTAACCATGATAACCACATCTCTTGGAAATTCTGACGGGATAGTTCTGTGGGAAGTCTGTTTTATAACATGACATTGTGTCATGTGACACTGTGTCATAGATGACATCGTGTCACGTAACACAGTTGGACCTAATTAGCTCATGAAAACACCATCACGACACCGATTTGTGGCTATGACTGTGTCATAGAATTGGAATAGTTTTTTATGAATGAAAGTTGTGTGATTTTTTTAGTATTAGAAGATTAGGTGTGGAACTCCATCATGACATTGCATCAGAACTCATTTGCGAGTTTATAGCCCAGTATCTAGGCCTGTATGACACTGTGCCGACATAATCAGATTAAATCGGTACAAATCACTTGTGTGAGTCATTTTTAGTCAAATATACTGTAGTTAAGTGTAGACTTTCATGAGTTTTCATTTATAACGTGGTTCTTCAGTGATAGACAAGAACTAAATGGAGATATAACATATATATGTAACTCTGTTTTGTTTATTACTACTGATGATGCAGGACACAACAGTAATAAGAAAACATTTGTATTTTGTATAAAATGTCAAATGTTTTGTGGTTGAAAAAGTGAAAAATTTCAATAATGAAAACTATTATACTATATATTATGCCCAAAATAATGCAGTATCGCATGTGTAGCTGCCTCTGTGTCACTAATATCACGTGTTGCTGTTTCTGTTCGTAATGTCGCTGTCTCTGTGTCACTAATGTCGCTGTCTCTGACAATAATGTAACTGTCTCTGTGATGCTAATGTCGCTGTCTCCATGATGCTAATGTCACATGTCTCTGTCTCCGTGACACTAATGTCACGTCTCTATCTCCATGACACTAATGTCACATGTCTCCGTGATGCTAATGTCACTGACTCTGTGTCGCTGATGTTGCTGTGTCTGTGTTGCTAATGTCTCGTTTTATCTCTACAGTATGGATAAACTAGACGAACACATCGAGAAGTTCATGAAGGAATTCTTAGGAATCATGAATGCCATAACACCGAAGGAATTCCAGACACTTGTAAGTTGCATTCTGACACTTGAAAGTGAGATTGTTTATAGATTATGATATATCACTTGACAACGTATTTCAAAACACAAATATAGTTGATTTGTTATGTGTTTGTTGCTCACATAGGAAACAGTGAATGAACTGAGTGATGAGACACTCTCCAGAGGGCACCACTGTGGGCTACATTTGCTTTACTGGGAAACATGATTGGTGACAACAGAAATGGCATGCCCAGCAGGAACAAGTTTAAGAACAACCAATACGTAATTGTGACAACCGCTTCACTTGGTGTGCTGTGTCATGATTGGGAGTGAGCTAGTTGTGTATGATTTGTTGCAGCTGCAGTCGTTGGCGACCCTCAAGAAGTGTGAGGACACACATCTTGGGGAGGAGGTTGAACGCAACTGGTCCGAGGTCCTCATGCAGACCTACAACTTTGACTATCTCTTCAAGCAGGTACTTGTCTTCTTAATAAACGCATCTTACCATTGTTTACGTTTTGCCCAGAGAATTACACCAAGCCATATTTTAGACAACCTCCATGAAATGTTAACTAATCTTGGCCTTATCTGGGTTGAAGCTCTTATCACAGCGATTTATTGCCTGCAACAAGTCGGCTTTCCATCTATCTTGTTCCTTGTTCGCGCCTGCTTTTGGAATGACTGAGAAAGTCAGTCCTTTACACCTTCTCTGTGTGATATGGCATCCAATGATGCAACAGTTTGCATCCATAACAATTTTTATCTTAGGCTGCACGTTAACATTGTGTGGATGCTTTACACATGTCATAAAGCCATGTTTATCTACCACCGGAAGTATCGTGTATCTATTGTGCCAAGTTGACCTTGTTGCGCCACTCTGGCAGCCTTGACCCTAAGACAGCCATCCTTTGTATTAAGTCCATGTTCCCATTAAGTCTGCTGCCATGATCATGTCATGTGACCAACCCTCTTTCTACTTGCAGCTGCCATGATCATGTCATGTGACCAACCCTCTTTCTACTTGCAGCTGCCATGATCATGTCATGTGACCAACCCTTTCTACTTGCAGCTGCCATGATCATGTCATGTGACCAACCCTCTTTCTACTTGCAGCTGCCATGATCATGTCATGTGACCAACCCTCTTTCTACTTTCAGCTGCCATGATCATGTCATGTGACCAACCCTCTTTCTACTTGCAGCTGCCATGATCATGTCATGTGACCAACCCTTTCTACTTGCAGCTGCCATGATCATGTCATGTGACCAACCCTCTTTCTACTTGCAGCTGCTGGAGATTGAATCATTTACGCTGCAGGACTTCCGTGACTGGTTCAAGAAATACCTGCCAGGCAACAGCAAGTACCGCAAGCTTACTGTGCAGGTGGGTAGTGTTATTATACAAGTAGGTAATGTTATACAAATGTATAGTGTTACTACATGTGGTTAGTACATGGCTAGTGTTATTGTAAAGATGGATAATGTTGTCGCACTAACTCTGTAGAACACATTATCTGTCTGTGTGAAGTCAGCAGAAAATAATATCTCATTTTGCCTCCATCTGACCACCTATCTTTTTATTTTATATCGCTTAAGGCCAGACACGGCAGGTAGATAGGATTATTTTTTTATTTGTGCAAACAGTTCAATTTTGTCTGCTCAGTGCATGAAATGGGTCTTACTGAGTAAAATATATATTTAACTTTTTTTAGCCAGACCCCCGTTTCAGTGGTAAAAAAAAATGGCCGCCATTTTGAGCAAATATTGGCATATTTGGAAACACTAAAAAATACCAAAAAAATATTGTTTTTTGGCAACAAATATGGCTATATCTTTCAAACTATTCATGATTTAAAAAAAGTGTCAGATCATTGCACACAGTAGAATATGCTGAATGCAACATTATTTATATAGCATAATTATTCCAAGAGATATCCCGTTTCCTAATACAGAAATTTGACGAAGTGTTTTTGAAGAAATGGCTGTCAAAGATTACATAATGGATTTCATTACATGATATCGACATGCTTGATCCATGATTAAAACTCACTTAGAGGTACGTAATTGTCATAAAAGTGAACTTTATTGATAATATGCATACAAAGGTATAATAATCTGGCAGAAAACCATTTTCAGTATTTTTTGTCAAAAAACACCATTTCACCTGGGATGTCTGGCCTTAATCTCCTTAGTTCTGCTGTGTATCCTTCCATCTTTAGTGTATCGTTTCACCTGTTGACAACTGTGGCGTTGTGTACTGATATTAATGATTGCATTTTGTGTGGACTATATGATGTCCCTGTAGGTGGTTGGCCATGTGAAGGAGGAGAAAGAAAAGAACGGGTCGCGATCGCCATCACCCTGGCGCTACCAGCGGCCACAGCTCGAGTACCTGCCAGTTGACCTCGACAAGAAGCTACCAGTGAAGAGGTACATCGTTGCAGACATCAAGGCCTTCCGTGAGCACCAGCCTCTCTACCCAGTCTCCAAGATCCTATGATGAACCTGGTCATGATGCTCGTTTTGGAGAGCGATGATATGTGCGACGACAGCACAAGATGTCCGACGTCTACGTCCTTCCATGTTGACTATTTGCTATGAGCATTTCATGTAGTCGTGATGATTGTAGTGGTGATGATTGTAGTCATGATGATTGTAGTGGTGATGATTGTAGTCGTGATGATTGTAGTCGTGATGATTGTAGTCGTGATGATTGTAGTCGTGATGATTGTAGTCGTGATGATTGTAGTCGTGATGATTGTAGTCGTGATGATTGTAGTCGTGATGATTGTAGTCGTGAAGATTGTAGTCGTGATGATTGTAGTCGTGATGATTGTAGTCGTGATGATTGTAGTCGTGATGATTGTAGTCGTGATGATTGTAGTCGTGATGATTGTAGTCGTGATGATTGTAGTGGTGATGATTGTAGTCGTGATGATTGTAGTCGTGATGATTGTAGTCGTGATGATTGTAGTCGTGATGATTGTAGTCGTGATGATTGTAGTCGTGATTGTAGGGGTGATGATTGTAGTCGTGATGATTGTAGTCGTGATTGTAGGGGTGATGATTGTAGTCGTGATGATTGTAGTCGTGATGATTGTAGTCGTGATGATTGTAGTCGTGATGATTGTAGTCGTGATGATTGTAGTCGTGATGATTGTAGTCGTGATGATTTTAGTCGTGATGATTGTAGTCGTGATGATTTTAGTCGTGATGATTGTAGTCGTGATGATTGTAGTCGTGATGATTGTAGTCGTGATGATTGTAGTCGTGATGTGCATTCAACACACTAAGCGTGCAATGTATAGGCAGACTCTTACATAATGTACAAATGCAAGTTTTAGGCAATGCTGGCATGTTAGATGTTTTCGAATTAATATATACACTGTATATGACCAAAATGTGGACTATTTATACATGTGAACACCAATGTACGTGCTTGCTTGCGGGGTGTTCGATGAAGTCAACTGCACTGTGTTTTATTGATTACGGGACTTTACCAACATTGTTTATCAGTGGTTTTGACAGACAAGTCCTGTGTAGCAGCAAGTTATCTGCTGTATTGCCTGTTTCATCCACATCTGTCAATTTAGAAAATTTACCTAATACCAAGAAGAAGACTAATAAAACGATATGCATTGAACATTACTACTGTTGTTGTTCACAATAAGACATAACAGAAAAGTTCACATTTTGTTTTAAAATTTCCTTTATTGCATCGTAGTTGGTAAACTGTTGCGACATATATCTACAATTTATTTACTTTACATTTTTTCAAGGATTTTAGCAAACTGTAACTGCACCCAAACCTATGTGGTAAGTGACAACCCTATACCAATGGATGACATTCCCCGTAACATCAACCTGACACATTAATCATAAACACTACTTTACTGCCAATAGAGAGTACAATGGATGACATAACAAGCAAAACATGTCTTCTCATGTTACAAAATTTGCCCTAACAGCAACCTTGGGGTTGATTGCATAAGCTCACAGTCCCCAAAACATGTAGCATTATAATGATGGTGGGGTTGGTTTAGTCATCAGCGTTTTGCCAAAACAAACTGTTCCAGTGGCGCCACCGAATGAAGGAAACTTACTACTGCTCATTAACGCTGCTGTGCATATTACAGTTTGGTAGCATCTTTGCTCGTTTTTGATTAGCAATAGGCACAATATCTGACTTCCAACATGACGTACAGAAGGGGTTGGCCGTGGTCTGAACCAATACAAAACACTACATGTTTGGGACTTGGTGAACTTACGACAAATATGTTGTTTTCTATAAGACAAAATATATTTTTCATATACATTTTAAAATATTGCTGGTCCCATGCTGCCTATATATTTTCTTTATATAATCTGTCTCTCTCTCTCCCTAAATACTCTTGTCTCTCCCCTATAATCTGTATATACTCTCTCTTTCTCTTGTCATGTTGTATCCACTAATTCACTTCTTTCTACCTTTTAAGAATGGTGACTGATACGTATCAGATGAAAGACGTCTACATTGCAGATGTTGATCCCCGTATATGTCGTCGATGCGGTTCACAGAGGGCCAGAACTTTGTTTCCGGCTTCACGAAAGGCTAGCAATGAAAGATGTAATGACGAATTAAAAATTATTGTTGAATAATTAATTAATTTTATATAACAGTTGCTCTAGTAGCTCAATATGCAAGATGTAAAATGCATAACATGAAATGTAAAACTGTAAATAGGAATTACAAATAAAATATGACCAGCCACAGCAAAACGGGTATTAAGTTGCATTGGGACGATTAGCAATTATGTGACATCCAGTCTCGTATCCTAACAACGGGCTATACACAACAACTGCAACAAGATTCGTCAGCGTCTATTGCATACAAACGAGGGAAACAGTCCACTATTTTTCACCTGAAGAACTTGTATGTTACTGTCAGCCTTTAGAGTTGGCATTATCCATTAAAATACTGAACAACATTCGGGTTGTGCATAGCTGGTCACCTTGACGACTGCATACCAAATAAGTGCAATGATGTACTACTAATGGTCTCAAGAGGCCTATACTGCACACGAACCAAAAATAGCTGTAGGTCGTGTCCCATAAATGTTGTGATTTTCTCAGAAATGCATACCTTAGAATCTCATCTTTCAGTGACCAGTCTATTTTCCTCAACAAGTAATCCAAAATTAATAAAATTCATGCATTTACAAAGCCACAATAAGAAACAATAGACAGTATGTGTCTAAATGATCTTCTTTTTCAAAATGTCTCTTGTAAAGTTTACTTCCATTTTCGCAATAAATAAAAACTACCAGGTACTGATGATATTTCAATAACTGAGGTATCGTTTTGAAGCTCATGGTCTGTGGATTCTAAAAGGTATAACACTCCATTTCACAATTTAGCCACTTAAAGGGGCCCTGTATAGTTTGCACTATTCCACGGCAGAAGTATTTTGTCGGCCGACGCTTGGCATCTGTGGCTGTTTATAGAATAGTCCGGTGCAGGCGATATGTTTGCCGTCGTTAGTTCTCGGGAACACAAGACAAGCATGCACTGCATCTAGTGATTGAGTTGTTGATAAGGATTTTCTACACCATTTGGTTCGGCCGCCATTGGAGGTTTTTGTGCCCTCCCTAGATTACCCTCTGGCTGGAATTTGCTGATTATTAAACAGATACAGATGGCTCAGATCATGGGTACACTAGAAGAACAAAAATTTGGCTTAAGAAGGAATTGATATATTTACATCAAATTATTTTGGGATGACACGGTTTTGTGGAAATATGGCCAGACTTTGTTACAAGACCATCAATTAACTTAACTTATGCAGATTATTAAAATGTCTACTTACAGCAGGGAAAGCACCCATCTCTCTTGGGTAAGGTCTGTTCCAAGAGCTTGTTGTCACATCTGACATACTGTGTGGTGCCATCTGGGGAGAAAATATGCAGAGTAAAGACCTATCATGACTGATACAAACAGAGTAAAGACCTATCACGACTGATACAAACAGCCTGAGGAACTAATCTGTAATGTTCTGTTTGTTTGCTCAATTAAAACTAGGGGCCAGACGAGTGCTTATGTTATTAATTTGCTACAAGTTACTTCAACAATACCGTAACAAAATGCATTAGATTGTTATCTTGTTACCGACCTGCAGTAATACTTTTGCAAAATATCTGTCGGTACTTTCTATACATCCACACGGCTAGATCAGTAAATCAGTTGTTCTATTCATGAATTTATCATTATCTGAATGATTAGGCTGACTTTCTTATATTCAATCTATTACTGTTCTTTTATTAATGCTTCTTTTATTAATGCATACTTTTAGTATCCACATTCACACTGTAAATGTTAATTAATCTAATCTGACTTACATATATAATAGTTTAAATAGTTTTGCACGTATTATTATTTATGAATACAAGCTACTAAAATCTTGTAGACACACCTTAAGTGGGTTTATTTCAACATCCAGTTTCTTTTCTTCAATCATTGCAATCTCCTTGCGAATATCTACAAACACGCAACAATGACAGAATATGACTTTTGACTGGACAACAAAATCCATACCAATGAGAAAACTTCCAGTCAATTCAACAAATTAAAGCAAATTATTTCTGCATGGTGGTGGTATACCGGGGTACTAACTAGTTTCTTGTATTGCATTTCCTCTGATGAAGGTAAGATTGAAAATATTACGTTTTTTTATGGAGATAGGATAAAATAGACGACATGTGAGAAATAGACTGAAATGTGTGCAGCAGAAGCTTCCTGTTTGTGAACTTGGTACGTACAAATGAGTGCGTCGCAGTAAGTGTCAAGTTCGTGTTTGTGTTCGCACTCGGTCGGTTCAATCATGAGACATCCAGTGACGGGGAACGACATGGTGGGAGCATGGAAGCCTAACAACATTAACAAGACTCTCATCCTGATAACAACAGTACTGATACATCCTGATGGCGTCATTAGTAATAAGGTTGTTACATCCTGATAAGAGTAACAAGTTTTTTATATGCTGTCAACAACAGTAACAAGACTGGTGCACAGTAACAAGGTTATTACATCCTGACAACAACAGTAACAGGATGATTGCATCCTGAAAACAACACTATAAGAAGGTAATTGCATCATGACAACAGTAACAAGACTGGTACATCTTGATAACTACAGTAACAAGACAGTTACATACTGACAACAACAGTAACATGACTTACATCCTTAAAACAACACTAACAAGACCTACATTTTGCCAGCAACACTAACATCTTGACAACCGTAAGAAGATTGTTACATTTTGAAAACAACAGTAGTCCATAGGCCAGACCAGATGTCGGTACCACCAGGGGGAGGGGGGAAATGTCATTGGTGGCAAATTATTTGTTCCACCACTATAAGTACAAAAATATATGTTAACCTTTCCAAATGAGTAGCTTTCTTGGCATGGTGGCCATCTTTAAAAATGGCCACCAAATCCAATTTCTTCATTGTAACAACTGTGCCACTTATAACCATACTTTTGGTATTGATATATAGGTTTTAATGGTATAGGATTTCAAATATTTTATATCTGACCTTCTGTGACATTCACATCCGCCATTTTTAAAGATGGCAGTCGTCAACACAAATGTCACCATATCTCAGCAACTATGTTACACAGAGCAGTAATGTGTACGTTCTTGCATAGCGCTGTAAGCAGTGATTTCAAAGATGTTAAATTTAACCTTCAATGACATTGAACTATTCGCCATTTTTAAAGATGGCGCCCATGACAGACTATTATTCCTGTATCTTTAGATTGATGTAACCTAGAGCCACATAGCTAACATCAAAATAGAGTTTTTTAGGCACAGCGATTTCAACTATATTATTTTATGACCTTTGTCAACATTCATATACCCGCCATTTTTCAAGATGGCGCCCGTGAAAGCTTATTATTCCCGTGTCTTAGGAACGCAAAGCATGTTACAGGTGCATCAAAAATATGAATTCGTCAACAGCATAGGAAACGGTGAAACGCGGTTCTAAGTTGGCTCATCCAGATTTCCAAAGGTCCCGCATCCGGAAAGACGAGGCAGATGTCGAGTGCCTGATGGAGAACAGATGGCTGAATCCAATGTGTCCTGAAGAGACTGAACTTGTCAGCTTATCCACTGGCACTGTGGCCCCTGCAGATTTTGCCAAGGATCTTCAAAGATCAAGTAGGCAAAGTAGCATACCAGATGTTCAAGAAGACATGCTTAGAAGAGGCTCCACTAACAGTGAAATTCCACGACAAGATGACAAAATAAATTCTCCAATGTAAATGCAAAGAAAGCCAGTGGAAGAGGAAAAAACCAGAGGTGGTCCTGAAGGCAGAGAGAGAAATTTATTTGGCCACATGATCCTTGTTGCTCAGAGTAGACAGCTACACATGAGGGATGTCCTGGCTCACCCACTAGGCCCTCTACCATGGGCACTCACAAATGCTGATGGGTCTTTGCGGAAACGAACAAAGCGGCACTCGCTAGAGAGTTGGAGAAAAACGTTTCTCCAGTAGAAGATATCCCTGACCCATCAACGTGTATCATTGATGGAATGAGTTTGGTGCAGAAGCTGAACAGCAACAAGATGTTTGTACAGCTGGCAGAATCTGTTTTGTCTCAAGTCCTACATGATGGATCACAGAGTCACAGGATTGATGTGGTCTTTGACGTTTACTGGGAGAAAAATGCTGAGAAGTGCAACCGGGGATCAAGCACAGCTATCCAGTATAAGAACATTGCAGCAGGCCACAATATATCCAGCATGGAGGAAGCTCATGTGCAGCTCTTACAAGTCCAGTCTGATCAAATTCATCGTCGAACAATGGAAACTGCTGACGTTCAGGGAGATGCTACATGACATGACACATGTATCATGGTATTCTGCCTTGGTTTCAAGAGACATCCCTTGCTCCATCTACCAGAAGTGTGGAACAAAAAAACGCACACGGTTCATCGACATTGGGAAACTGGCACATTCATTGGGAGACGGCATCTGCGACACCCTTATTGGCAGACCCGATGGAGTGTGGCTGGATGACAGATGAGGACAGCCATCTGGTCATCGAGTGCATGCATACTCCTCCAGCCCCAGATGCAGTTTTGGAACTGTTATCATGCAAGTGCCTGTGTTCCTGCAAATTAACTGTCAAGCTGCACATGCCTTGCCAATGGACCGGCATGCACCAACATGTGCAAGCTACAGACATGCAGCAATAAAAAGAAAGAACAGTTTGCAGTTGAACTTGGTGACTATGATGACGATGACGATGATTAAACTGATGAGCCTATCATTCTGAGCTAAAGGTAAGTTGACAGGCGCCATCTTAAAAAAGGTGGATATAGGAATGTCGGCGAACATAAAAAAGTGGTACATTTAAAATAGCCGTACTTGAAAAACTATATTGTGACGTTAACTATGTTAGGTCATTCTAAAGAAACGGGAATAATAGTCTGTGATGGGTGCCATCTTTAAAAATGGCGAATGCTTCCATGTCACTAAAGGTTAAATTTAACATTTTGGAAATTGATGCCCACACCGCTATACAAAAACATACACATTACTGTTCTGTGTAACATAATTGCTAAGATATGGTGACATTTGTATCAATTGACGACCGCCATCTTTAAAAATGGTGGTTGTGAATGTCACAGAAGGTTATTGGTAAAATATTTGAAATTCTTGTCCCCTAAAACCTATAAATTGACACCAAAAATATGGTTCTAGATGACGCAGTTATTACGATATGATGAAATTGGATTTGGAGTCAATTTTAAAGATGGCCGCCAAGCCAATAAGCTATCACTCAGCAATGGTTATCATATCAAAATATTGTTCCACAGACATGGAATATTTAAACAAAATCATAACTAGATTTTGCCCCCCCCCCCAGATGGTACCAATAAGTGAAATATCTGGTCTTGTCCCATGGACTATTGTAGGGCTGTTACATCCTGACAACAACATTAACAAGACTGGAACATCTTGAGTTCTTGACTAACAAGATTTGCATTATGACTACTGCATGTCCAGCAATTGAAGCATGACTGAATGTTTCCCAAAGAAATTGAATTAACATTGGAATGAACAATTCTACCAGGGGATAAGTATAAAGCACTTTCACGAGTCATATGAACATACATTTAAAAAATTAAAACATGAAGTGCATGATTTTTTAACAGTAAACTCACCATAATCTTGAAGACGTTTTGCGATGTCAGCTACTTCAATAAATGATTTCATCTTGAAGTCTCGACAATCCAAGATAAACTCGTGTGCACAGTAACCTAGACACACATCACAAATTATATAATGGTTTTATGGAAGAGTTTGACCAAGTTCCACCATATTCCTGAGCCCTTTAGCAGCACACGCACAAAATCACAATGTTACAGGGACACCTAGTTTCTTGTATTTAACTTTTTTGTACTTAATTTCTGATCATTGCAAGTTGTACTTATCTTAGAGATAACTGTTTTCTGCACAAGATGGTAATAAATGTACTAATCAACTTTTAAACATGTGAAACGCGATACACTGTATCTGGGTGTGTTTGCATAGAATGCAATGCAACTTGACAAACTCTTGTCAGTTTATATTTTCAAACAGAGGTCATTTAAAAACTTCCAATATAAAGCCATATCAAAGATACCCTTAGTGCTCAGCAGATACACTAAGGAATCCAGAGACACAAGTTACTTACGTATCCAGACGATGACGCCACCTCCAAGGGTTATCAAAATTAGAACAAGTTTTTGACCATTTGCGGCCACTCAAGGAAACGGGCGCCTGGCCTTTCAAGGTTTAAAGGGTTAAACTGACTTTATCTCCTCCTCACTTTTAATACATGTTATAAATTCTACAATAAATAGGTTGACGGTATACTGTCTGCCAAATTGTATTTGACAAGGCCAAACCAATGTTCCCAATTTGAATGTTGCACCAACGAAGTGTACACAAACCACACAAGTTTTTGACACAGCTGTTAGAGACAATCAATATTAACCTGGATGTGGGCGCTACCGCAGCCTAGATTTCGCAATCATAACCATAAGAGAACTCATTAAGTAAACTTAATAATTACTACTCTGAGGATGGAACAGATAAGGTCGACTGTATCTTCATTCGCTACTTATTACCTTTGTCATTGGTGAAGACGATTGGGTAGTACCCCTTCAGTCGACTCGCCATGTAGTTGGCATTCAAGATGGCCGTCTCCGTCGCTCGTCTCAAGCCATCCCACCCCATTAGTTTGATATAGGCCCATGAGATCGGCAGGATGGAACTTGAGCCATAGGGGGCAGCACTAACTGTGCCAAATGCCAGTTTCGGATCGCTTCCCATTGGCTGAATGACGGGGTGGGTTGGCAAGAAAGGAGCCAAGTGTTTCTTGCTGCAAAATTAAAGGCACAGTGAATAATAATAAATAATTTCTTGTAATGAACCTCACCAAAATAATTGTGTTTGGGTGCTTTTACACCTGCTCCAGTGTAAACATTACACCACTATACCATACATACTTAAATCTACTAACATGAACAAATGTGCCATTATTAAAAAGTAATATATCAAAAATAATGTAAACTGTGTAAATAGTAAACATTAATATAAAGGTTAAGAAAACAAAAGAAAGTGAATACATCTATAGACATATAGAAGCTACTGACACTCCGATGGGGCCCATCCCTGGCCCTCCCCCGCCGTGTGGGATGCTGAATGTCTTGTGTAGGTTGAAGTGGGACACATCAGAGCCATAGTCACCTGGCCGACACAGACCAGCCTGAAGACAAGAGCAGCATATGTATCATTATTTCTCTCATGTGTGCATGTGAACCTGAAGCCCATGAATATGGCCGACTGACCTGAATAATGAGTTGATAGTTGGGCATGACATGTCTAGTTTTGTGAACGTACCTTACATTCTAATTGTCAGCATTCAATTTTTCCTGGCATTTTTCACTCTGAATTCTAACGTGTAGTTTTATGTACTAGGTTTGATTTCAATCTTTACAAATGTTTGCCATTTTCACCATATTAGAAATAGGAATTTTCCAGAATTCACACTTCTTTGAGATCTTATTCAATATGACTGACTCTAGAATACTGAATCCCACTCAAAATTGATGTAGACTAGTTCTGCTACAAAGCTCAAATTTTGATACTTGGGTTTATATAACATACACATCATAGCATAAATGAAATGTCATTGAACAAATCAATACAAAATGGACATAATAATCATGTGGAAATAAAACCATCATAACACTATTGTTTCTTTTATCTACCTTCACATAAAATACAAGAATGATTTCCGTTACAGTTCTAGAATACTTAATAGACTTTTATTTGATAGTTACAACCAATAGGAAAAATGCAAACAGACACAACAAACAATTTCCCAGAGTATTCGTAAATTATGTTTGTATTAAATTATGTAAATTACAAAAAGTTTTGTATTAACGCAAGTTAAGCAAAACCTCTCCAATTGATCAGTGGTCCTCGGTTCAATCACAGTTAAGTAAAACATCCCCAATTGATCAGTGGTCCTCGGTTCAATCACAGAAAATTGGTCTAACATTATGGACAATCAACTTACATCTGTCTAAAGTATGAATCCATAAACTGGTATGTACCCTTGAATTTCGAGAAACTTAAGACATTACTTACTCTTGCGAGGAGTCACAGATTATCGCATGAAAGTTTGTCATCCGAGACGCAAGCTGTCTAGGAGGCAAATGTTAACATACCCCACCCCATACCCCCACCCCACATATATATGCTAGCTCAATCATAGTTAGATAACATCAAGTGGACCTGAGCATTCATGTTGGCGCCATCCAAGTAGACCTGGCCTCCATGCTGGTGCACCAGCTCACAGATCTCCCTGCAACATCAACCACACAACTTACACGTTATTTACCTCACAAGAAATCCAATTTTCAAGTCTGAATACATACTTCAGCCTTTGGTAGGGGATAAGTACATGTGATATTACGTTATGTTCATCACACAACTATAAACCAAATTTAGCAGACTTCGTTTGATGTAATTATTTTGTAGCTTTATAAATGTCCAGGTATTTTTAAACCGTCATCTTTTTCTCTTGCTTTGTGGTTGCTTTTAAAACAATTTACCCTTCTTGATCTTTCTTTACTAAAAACTGTTTGGTCCTTTCTCATATTGTTGCTTTTTCAGACCATTCTAGTTTCACAATTATGTTCAAGCATCTATTGATGGGTCTCTAGCCTTTTCACAGTTTGGTGCAACATTCTCCATATTTCCAGTACTGACTTTTAAATTAAATATTCTTAGGTTGGTATTAATTTTAGTAATAAAAATGTTACTTCATGATGGTGACCACGTCACATTTATAGTGTGATTGTCATTGAGCCATTAAAATATACACTCCTACATCCAGTTATATAGCTTTACGTAAAATATACAATTCACAATGTATTACATTAAACAAATAAAAGTAATAAATATATGTATAACATGTCATTACAATTCCAAACACTATAACAATTATAAAAACATAAAAAACAATTTACCAATTCTAGAAAGAAAAACAATCATAGAAATAATGAATGCAATTTCCTTAATTAATTAAAAACAATTTACCTGTAACATATCAACAGTTATGCAGGCATACAATTTAATTAACTAGATCTGGTTTGCTTCCAAATATACCAAGTACCCCATATTGAGGAAAACAGCTTTGGCTTTTTGTATTGTAGCTTTTAGCTGAGAAAGATGACAAAGATCATTAAACAACTGGCAACAACTTTGTCAGTCCAGGAGAAAAACTGCTGGAAGAAACTAACTCTGCCACAAACCTTGGCAGTAAATCAGCAAGACATGCAGGGCAGAAGAAGTAAAAGGACATGTTTAAAATATCAGCATTAAATATATATTATGCGAACAGCTGCATGATATGATACCTGATGTTGCCGTCGAAGACACCATAGGTTGAAGGGTAGGTAATCATCAATGCAGCAACAGAGTTGGAATACTTCTCTATCTGTGGTCAACATAGCACAATATTGCTTTGACAGATCGTCTAGATTGTAAGATGAACGATGCAATTGCTTCCAAAATAGCAATATGTGTGATTGCGGATGAACTGAACAGATCAAATGGTGTAAAAATATTATTAGAAGCAGCAAAATACCCATCTTCCTGAAGGGAAGACCTTGTAGTTCGTTAGTGGCTCTAGGTGATTGTCTTTATGGGTTTATATATAGATAAGAAACCAAGTCAGGTCAACACCACAGCATGCTACCTACCAACAACCACAGCATGCTACATACCAACAACCACAGCATGCTACATACTAACAATCACAGCATGCTACATACTAACAACCACAGCATGCTACATACCAACAATCACAGCATGCTACATACCAACAACCACTGCATGCTACATACTAACAACCACAGCATGCTACATACTAACAACCACAGCATGCTACATACCAACAACCACAGCATGCTACCTACCAACAACCACAGCATGCTACATACCAACAACCACAGCATGCTACATACTAACAATCACAGCATGCTACCTACCAACAACCACAGCATGCTACCTATCAACAACCACAGCATGCTACCTACCAACAACCACAGCATGCTACATACCAACAACCACAGCATGCTACATACTAACAATCACAGCATGCTGCACACCAACAACCACAGCATGCTACATACCAACAATCACAGCATGCTACATACCAACAGCCAACCACAGCATGCTACCTACCAACAACCACAGCATGCTACATACCAACAACCACAGCATGCTACATACAGCCAACCACAGCATGCTACATACCAACAACTACACCATGCTACCTACTAACAACCACAGCATGCTGCACACCAACAACCACAGCATGCCACATACCAACAACCACAGCATGCTACATACCAACAACCACAGCATGCTACATACCAACAACCACAGCATGCTACATACCAACAACCACAGCATGCTACATACCAACAACCACAGCATGCCACATACCAACAACCACTGCATGCTACATACCAACAACCACAGCATGCTACATACCAACAACCACAGCATGCCACATACCAACAACCACTGCATGCTACATACCAACAACCACAGCATGCTACATACCAACAACCACAGCATGCTACATACTAACAACCACAGCATGCTACATACTAACAACCACAGCATGCTACATACTAACAACCACTGCATGCTACATACCAACAACCACAGAATGCTACATACCAACAACCACAGCATGCCACATACCAACAGCCAACCACAGCATGCTACATACCAACAACTACACCATGCTACCTACTAACAACCACAGCATGCTGCACACCAACAACCACAGCATGCCACATACCAACAACCACAGCATGCTACATACCAACAACCACAGCATGCTACATACCAACAACCACAGAATGCTACATACCAACAACCACAGCATGCTACATACTAACAACCACTGCATGCTACATACTAACAACCACTGCATGCTACATACCAACAACCACTGCATGCTACATACTAACAACCACTGCATGCTACATACTAACAACCACAGCATGCTACATACTAACAACCACAGCATGCTACATACCAACAACCACTGCATGCTACATACCAACAACCACAGCATGCTACATACCAACAACCACAGCATGCTACATACTAACAACCACAGCATGCTACATACTAACAACCACAGCATGCTACATACCAACAACCACAGCATGCTACATACCAACAACCACAGCATGCTACATACTAACAACCACAGGGGATGGCTTGACAAATTATTTGTACAGGATGTTTGATGAAGATAACTTTGAATGCTATACACATTCTCTATGACTGCTTCAAAGCTACGTGCACCACCATCCACAGATCAGTTGGGGATAGTGTTTTTTAAGCTACGTGCACCATCCACAGATCAGATGGGGATGGTGTGTTTCAAGCTACATGCACCATCCACAGATCAGATGGGGATGGTGTGTTTCAAGCTACGTGCACCATCCACAGATCAGTTGGGGATAGTGTGTTTCAAGCTACGTGCACCATCCACAGATCAGTTGGGGATAGTGTGTTTCAAGCTACATGCACCATCCACAGATCAGTTGGGGGTGGTGTTCTTCAAGCTACGTGAACGATCCACAGATCAGATGGGATTGGTGTATTTCAAGCTACGTACACCATCCACAGATTAGTTGGGGATGGTGTGTTTCAAGCTACGTACACCATCCACAGATCAGTTGGGGGTGGTGTTCTTCAAGCTACATGCACCATCCAAAGATCAGATGGGGATGGTGTGTTTCAAGCTACGTACACCATCCACAGATCAGTTGGGGGTGGTGTTCTTCAAGCTACGTGTACGATCCACAGATCAGTTGGGGATGGTGTGTTTCAAGCTACATACACAATCCACAGATCAGTTGGGGATGGTGTTCTTCAAGCTACGTGCACCATCCACAGATCAGTTGGGGATGGTGTGTTTCAAGCTACATGCACCATCCTCAGATTAGTTGGGGATGGTGTGTTTCAAGCTACGTACACCATCCACAGATCAGTTGGGAGTGGTGTTCTTCAAGCTACGTGCACCATCCACAGATCAGTTGGGGATGGTGTTCTTCAAGCTACGTGCACCATCCACAGATCAGTTGGGGATGGTGTGTTTCAAGCTACATGCACCATCCTCAGATTAGTTGGGGATGGTGTGTTTCAAGCTACGTACACCATCCACAGATCAGTTGGGAGTGGTGTTCTTCAAGCTACGTGCACCATCCACAGATCAGTTGGGGATGGTGTTCTTCAAGCTACGTGCACCATCCACAGATCAGTTGGGGATGGTGTGTTTCAAGCTACATGCACCATCCTCAGGTCAGTTGGGGATGGTATGCGTAACTTGGAACATTCATAATTCAATTGTTATAAAAAACCGGAAACAATGGGGTGAATTTAGAAGAATCAGTGTTATGGATCCTTCCTTTGGTTGTAGATGAACCCAAAAAAATTGGCGTCTGAGATGCAAACTATTTAGTAGGAGTAGCATAACATAAAAAAACATATGTTAGCTGACTTATAGTAAGACTACCTTCGCCTTGAGGTCTGAGAAGTCAACGGTTCCGTTCTTGTCCACTTTTATGACTTGGATCTGCATGCCTGCCATGGAGGCACTCGCAGGGTTGGTTCCATGGGCTGACGCAGGAATCAGACACATCTGAAAGCAGCACAGATTAGCCCTAAATAAAATTATTACAGGATAAGTTGGGGGATGTAGAGGGTGAATATTGCAGATAGGATTTAATAAATCTGTTACTCTGTTGTATTTTTTGTTAACACAAAGTGCTGTTGTCATATGGACACCATTTTCCCTATAGAATATGGACCCACCCTACAGAATTTTGACCCAAGTGGGACTCCATTTCCTATATATGTCATAGAATATGGACCCCCATAGAAAAAGGTCACATGTACACTTGGGAATTGTCTAATGTGATCTGAATGCTGAGGTGACCATATTAGCGGGATTAATTTTGTATACTGTACTGTTGCAGAACTAATTACAAAGGAGCTGTATCACTAAGGTGACAATAATCAAGTTTCGACAGTATTCTAAAAGTATATTTTTTATTGGTGTATTACAAGCACCCGATGGTGTTTTTAACAACAGATACTCAAAACAGTTTTCTGCCAGATTACGGTAGGTTTGTATGCTTTCTATCAATAAAATTCACTTTTATGACAATTACGTACCTATAAATCACTTCAGTTCATGGATCAAGCATGTTGATATTAAGTAATTGAATTAACTATGCAATCTGATAGTCATTTTCTCAAAAATATATTTTATAATACAGAAAACATGCTATCATTTGGAGATGAGAGTATTTTTCATGAATAACCCCATTCGGTTAATTTTTTCAAAGGAAATAGTATTAGTAGCATTCAGATAGCATTAGAAACTGTCATTGTATGTGTTTTCACAATAAAACAGTGTAATTTGTTACCAAACGTGGCAGGTGTCGTAACAAACATCACCAAAAAGTATTAAAAATATATGATTTTCCAGAGAATGTTACACAAAAGTAGTTGAAAATGGTGTTCACAATATTTTATGCCTGTCAGGGACATAGCTAGGCATAAATACATTTGGAAGGCCAACTTTTTGATGACCCAGAATGTTTGTTTAGTAACTATATATACAGTGTATAACCAATTGCAATCTGGTGCATTTTGAGGTTGACAAAAAGTATGAAAACCTGGGATACTGGAGAAAACACATGACTCCTACATAGCCATCATCCATGGTACAAAGTGGACAAGAACCTTCAATATATCATATGTTGTTGTTCTCCTCTTCTTTTGTTGTATTTCCAGAGTGAGGTTTGCCTCAACTGAGGTTTGCCTCAACTGGTCCTTTGTTTTCTTTTCTGTTTCTCCGACCTAACTCAGTAACTGTTCTTACACTGTTATCTCTGCCAACCATATCCACTCCCTTCTATCTTTCGCTCTTATTCTCCACTCCTCTCCCAATCCCTCCATATTTCTCTTTACACAATCTTCCCATCGCAGTCTATGTCATCCTCGTCTCCTTTTCCTTTCTACTCTCTGGGCATCTGCTTTTTTTGCTAACCATTCTAATCCCATTCGCTCCACGTGTCTAGCCAAATTGAGTCGACTCCTCCCCAGCTTCTTCTTGACACTGTCTTCTACTGCAGCCTCCTCCCTCAACTCCTCCTTTCTTTGCTTGTTGATTCTATTCACTCCCGCAATTCTTTGGACCCAGTTGTTTTCATAGACCTGTACTCTCTCCTGTTGTTTTTCTGTCACTGCCAGTCTCTTTGTCTAGGCCGCACAAGTATGCTTTCCCTTGAGCTTACGCAATGTAATGTCTGTCTCCCACCATATCCCCTGCCTGTATTCTCCTTTTGTTGTCCAACCCACCGTACCTCTGTCTTCTCCAAACTTACATACAGTCCTTGCCTGCTGAACATATCGTTCCACTCTGTCAGTTGTTCTTGGAGATCTGCTTCAATGTCCACTACCTCCGCCAGATCATCTGCGTATAGAAGCTTCCGGAGAATGCCAGCCATGTTGGTTGCACCATTGTATCCTGGACTGCGCATCAATCCCATACTCTTCATCCCGGCTATACTCGTCATGGCTTCCGGAGAATGCCAGCCATGTTGGTTGCACCATTATATCCTGGACTGCACATCAATCCCATACTCTTCATCCTGGCTATACTCGTCATGGCTATAGTACTTTACAGTTGTGCGAATGCTTCTAATGATGCAAGAAGATGCCTTAGCCATTGCAGACACTTTCTATGAAAGTCCTAAAGTTAGTCGTAATACAATAACAAAATGTAAAGCTCAAGGAAGGACCTTTTGAAAGAGACGAGTATGAGAAGGCCAAGAAATCCGTGAATGATGGGAGGAGCTGCGGGGATGATGGTATACCACCTGAAGTGGTAAAACACTGCGATCTCCACAGTATCATACTAGAGTTTTGCAATAAAGCTTTAGTTGAAGGGAAAATACTGCTACAGTGGACAGTTCTGAACATTATTCCAATACCTAACAATGACGATTTAAGCATGGCAGGGAATTACAGGGGCATTAGCCTGAGCTCCATTGTGGCAGACATTCAACAAGATGACATTGAACAGAATACGTCCTAAAATTTACCACCACCTAAGAGACAATCAGAATGGATTCCGAACAGGGAGGACACCAGTAGGTCATATACTAACCCTGAGAAAGTTAATAGAAGGAATTAGAGCAAAGCATCTTCCTGCAATTATAACATTCGTAGACTTCCGAAAAGCATCTGATATAGTTCATCATGGCAAGATGGTGAAGAATCTTGAGGTCTATGGTGTCCCCAAACAGCTAGTAACAGCTATTTCCAACATGTACAGGAACACATGTGTCAAAGTACAATCACTGGATGGAGAAATTGAGCTTTTTGATATCATGGTGGGAGTGCTACAGGGTGACATGCTAGCACCATATCTCTTCATGATAGTCCTTGACTAGGCACTGCGGCGAGCTATCAACGGAAGAGAAGAGGAACTTGGTTTCCAGAAAACAAGAAGGAAAAGTAAACGTGTTAAACCTGAGATGATCACCGATTTCGAATTTGCCGATGGTATTGCGCTACTTTCAGAAGTAATCAATCAGGCACAGGAGCTTCTAACACGAGTGGAAACATCATGTGCAAGGATTGGTTTAAAGATCAATCCTGGAGAAACCAAATATATCGCATTCAACCAATTAGGAAACACCAGCATCGTTGCCAGAGAAGGTGCTGTTTTAGAGAAGGTTGAAGACTACAAATATCTTGGCTCCTGGGTATTCACAACAGACAAAGACATCAAAACCAGGAAGGCAATGGCGGGAGAGCTCTCAACCAACTAAACCTAATATGAAAATCTACACTCCCACGCAAAATCAAGCAGCGACTGTTTATTGCAACAGTATAGTCTGTGCTACCCTACGTATGCACACATGGACAATGATGAAAAAACTGACAAACAACTAGACGGATGTTATACAAGAATGCTTCGAGCCGCATTTAGCATTCACTGGCAACAGCATTTGACAAACATAGAACTATACACTGGAATGTGTAAAGTCACTGATAAAATAAGAAGATGACTGAGATTTTCCGGACACTGCTACAGACATAAGGATGAAATGGTATCTGTGGCAACCAACACATGAAAGAACTAAGGCAGGAAGACCAACAGCAACTTACATTGACAGCTTAAAGGAAGATGTGGGTCTAGAGACGGAGGAGCTGAAGACAGCAACGGCAGACAGAGGGATCTGAAAACGAATGATTGAAGCCACTAATGTTCGACTTCAGTGGCCGACATGAGTGACTGAGTGAAAGCACAATAATGCTTTAAATCATTTTCACCCACCTGGATAGAAAAGCAAACTGAAAGGTTTTATTTCCAGTAAGCTATGAGAATGGCACGTTTACTATCATCAGGCATTCCAGTGGCCATAGCTACGTCTAGATAGGGTAGACCAACAGCAAGGAACTTCACACTTGACTACCCCCACTTCTCCCCCTTACCTGTGCGCTGATTACCATTCATCAATATCAAAAATATCAACTGCTTCAATAGTTCTTTGATATAATTATTAACAGGTGTACTATAAAAACAGTTTTTTTAATTATGTCCATTCCCATCGCCGCTGTGAGGCTATATCATCTATAAGAGATCCTTATACTTAACCACAACAATTTCGATATGACCTTATGCACATATATTGACTTAGTATCACAGGATCTAGGATGCCATCAGCTTCCTGTCTTCATGGCCTTGCATACTTCTGGAAATCCCATCCACTGGATGTCATCAAAGCATTGATAATTGTTACAAGTGAAAGATGACATTTTCTTTGATTGTCAACCCTTGCCTAGCCACCTGCTTGATGGTGGTGGCTTCGCTGTGCTGTGTACTTCTAGTAATTTTATCCCATGACCTGAATGATGACAATTCTTTTGCGAAGCTGAAGGGGTACAAAATTGTCAGGGCTTCAGGAGCCCGGCCACTGTCTGAAGTGGAATTTTTGTTTGCAAAATTGATGTGGAAGCACGTGCGTACATGCATATGGCTAGCTATGCCCCTGCCTATGAACTACAACATGTTAGCTAACTGAAAACATATGGCTAGCTATGCCCCTGCCTATGAACTACGACATGTTAGCTAACTGAAAACACATGGTTAGCTATGCCCCTGCCTATGAACTACGACATGTTAGCTAACTGAAAACATATGGCTAGCTATGCCCCTGCCTATGAACTACAACATGTTAGCTAACTGAAAACAAATGGCTAGCTATGCCCCTGCCTATGAACTACGACATGTTAGCTAACTGAAAACATATGGCTAGCTATGCCCCTGCCTATGAACTACGACATGTTAGCTAACTGAAAACATATGGCTAGCTACGCCCTGCCTATGAACTACAACATGTTAGCTAACTGAAAACATATGGCTAGCTACGCCCTGCCTATGAACTACGACATGTTAGCTAACTGAAAACATATGGCTAGCTATGCCCTGCCTATGAACTACAACATGTTAGCTAACTGAAAACATATGGCTAGCTATGCCCTGCCTATGAACTACAACATGTTAGCTAACTGAAAACATATGGCTAGCTATGCCCTGCCTATGAACTATGATATGTTAGCTAACTGAAAACAGAATAAATGTTAGAGTTTGACAATGTTTAATTTTTTTTTTGATTTGCCCAATTTGCCTAAAAAACTTTTCCCATATGTAATGCAGTGGTACACACATATTTGGCTGCATTACCTAACGGAGAACCAACGTCCCAAACTGTAATGGAGCCGACACCCAAATCGTAACTGAGTGTAATGGAGCAGATATAATGGAGTTGACATTTTCACTCTAACATACATATCTAACTGCTAATTTATTGGCAGTTTTCTGCTCAAACTCGAAAGTGCACCAGCTGATTTATGCCAACACTTCCAAGATATAACACAGAGGAGTATGAACAGAAAAAATGGGCCCAGAGGCCCTGAAGTCCTTTGGACTAATACGTCGATATGTGACCCCGGCTGACTAAATGAGTGATAAGTCGGAAAAATTGTAACATTGTTTTCTTACATTCTTGTAAAGGTTGGGTAGGGTGCTTTACACGGTTTCAAAAATTATGACTGCTACAAAATTGGCAAAATTATAGAGCATTGAACATGGTAAGGGTCAAAAAGTGAAAATGAAGAAAACGGCTGTTGAAGTTTTATATTATATATGCAAATGGATTGCATAGAAATATTACATGCATGACATTCAAATGTGGCACACAGTATGTATGTTATGTTGCAATGATACACTGTAAGTACAAATGTGCTCCTACAAAGACTTAGCAAGTTATGCCAGATTATGTCTTTATGTGTAAAACTAAGAGGACAGATTATTTGAGAACAAAAGGTAGACTAAAGAAAATTTAAAATGATGAAGCTAATGCAGAGTTAAGAGAATTGGCTAGTGGGTATAAATGCTTTATAAAACAAATATCAAAATGCTACCATAAACAGTTACATGAAAACTTGCGCAACCTAAAACATAGCAAGCCTGCAGAATACTGGGATATACTTAATAAAGCAAGTAACAGCAATGAAAAATGTGGAAATAGTTCACTGGATAAGTATATGAACCACTTTGAAAAACTCTGTGAAAAACCTGAAAGTGAAACTGCAGCTAGTGAGATACCTTTTGATCCAAGAAAGATTTCCCAGTCAAACGAACACATAAACAGACCATTCACACAAAATGAGGTACTAATGCAAATAAAAAAAATAAAAAATAAAAAGGCATGTGGTATTGATAATGTTATAACTGAATACTTAAAAAAACAGGGCCAGGCTGTGTCAGCCTTCTTCTCATGTGATGTAGAGGTACAGCAAGGCGAAAACTTGTCTCTTGTTATTTGCTATTTACCTGAATTTTGAACACTGTTAGTCATAATTATAAGGGACTTGACATGGCAGCTAATGAAATTTACAACAACCTTAGTGATGATGATGTAGACAATAATTTTCTTGAAAATGTATGTTCTACTATATGCTGATGACACTAGAATGATTCAATCAAATACAGATTTCTTGTGTATAGCGGAACTTTGTCAACTCTTCTATGGTTGATATTTTGTTGTTTCAGATGTCAACTATATTGTGAATCTGTAATTATTAGTCTATATTGATACAATTGATTTACATAGTACCATGTCTACACAAGGCATGGCAAGCGTAAACAGAACAGTAGAATGCATTTGATATCAATAAAGTGTAGGATATTTCACTCTATAGTTGTCCGGAATATTAATTTTCTATGTTTGTCACCTACTTTTTTGGAATCTAGGTCAAGCTTCTGAGGAAACAGATACTGTATAGAAGTAACATGCTGAGTGCTAATGGGTTAACAGGGGTGTAGTGCATTCTGTGTGTTGACACAAGCCTCTGCCAGTGACCAATTACAGATTAGTCACAGTTTCCATCAAACAATAGCAGCCAGAGAATCTTAGCTGCAGTGGGGTGGGATGTTGTTGAAAAAGGGTTTAGCTTTTTGGGAGGCCCTGAGATGCCCTTAGAATTATTCAATCAAATACAAATTTCTTGTGTACAGTGACACTACCCTACGAGACATCTATGCAAAATTAGAGAAAAACTTACTGAACAGTTTTTGAAATAACAGAAAAGACAACCTCTGATCCATGCAAGAAACAGACTCCGCATGTGACAGATGTTGTTGGAAAAAGGGTTTGCCATCAAATTATAAATAGAGCAGCTGCAGTAGAGGACAATTTAGTTAGCAAATTTATCATTTTAGGGGACCTTTGATGCCCTTAGAATGATTCAATCAAATACAGATTTCTTGTGTACAGTGACACTACCACATGAAATGTATATGCAAAATTAGAGAAAAAGTTGCTGAACAGTTTTTGGAAAAATAGGCAAAATGTTACCAGTCTTGGGGTCCTTGGAGGCCCTAGGGAGCCCTTAGATTAATTCAATCAAATACAGATTTATCGTGCATAGTGGCAGTGCCCTAAGATATGTCTATGCAAAATTAGAGAAAAAGTTGCTGAACGGTTTCTGAGATACGGCAGCTAACGGCGGACGGCGGACGCAGAGTGATGGCATTAGTCCCTTGGACCTTCGGCCAAAGAACTAAAAAGCAAATTATAACAGTTTTGAAAGAGGGATCTGTTTGCTCACCTTGCTGATGCTAGTCATACAATTGACGTCAACATGTGTTATTAGCCACTGATTATTCAAAGATGAATATTTTGCCCCAATAATCTGTCAAATGTGGGCCATACCAGTCGAAAAAAATATCAGGATAAGCAATTTATTGATTTCAAAATAATTTATTTGTTTGTTGTGCATGATAATATAAACAGATACTTCAATATTACGTTTGGCAATGTTACTACATATGCCTTGTGATAATTGCGTTGATGTTTTCACATATTTCCACTGTTTAACATCTTTAAGTCGAAAACTTCGTGGGACAACGCATTCTAGCTGATGTTCCCTGGTAAAGATATTTATTTCTGTTAGTTAGTTAGAAACGATATTACATATTACCCTCTTACAACTTACTACATATAACACAACATCTGGCGGTCACCTGTTGGAACAGTGATGTTTCCAAAGCTGGGACACCTATTATTTTAATTATGCACATTTACTGTAGAATCATCCAGGTATTTATAATTAGAATTTTGACAAATGCCACTTCTTGGGAATGTATAACATGTTAAATTATTGGAAAATGGTGAAATCCCAAAACGACAAAATCTTTATTTTAGGACCAGTTGACCAGACCTTTGAAACTTCTTAAAGAATTGGAGATGTCAATGTATAAATTCTGTTTTGATTTGTTTAGCTAAGCTATATGTTCTGATTATGTAGACAATAATTTTATTAACATAGTATCCTATCTTTTGAAATAATTATGTTAGAACTGTTTCATCATTCATTAAACTATCCAGCAGGCTTACAAAGATATGTCCAACTGTATCTTGAAGAAATTCAACAGCATGTATGGCTTATATATGCCCTTACAGTATGTAAACATGTTGCCAAGACTTCAATATTTTCCATAATATTGCACAATCTTCCACTAGTATATTTCACTAAACATACCAACATACCGTTCTCTGCGACTGGCCAACTGATTCAAGGTAGGCCATTATTGTTCTAAGACCAGCGTATTCTCCTTGTGCACCACTGAAAACAACACGTTTATTCAGTCACAACATTTTGTATCTTGTTGATATGGAGTTATGAGCATCATGTCAGAGGACAACATTTCAGCTTTACAATGATACCAGTGGCATATGTGTAAGTCAATCTGTTGCAAAGTTATGAATGTTTGAAATAACCCACTCGAACAATTCAAGTTTTAAAGCAGACAACATTAAAGTGAGGTGTTTTGTATATTTAAAATCATATACCATTCAATCCAAACCATGCAGTACAACATTTTATTTAAGATTATTAATATAAATTGCTTTATTAAAAGGGGTAGTACAGTTTTTATTGTTCTAAAATGCAAACAAAAACCAGAAATTTATATTTTTACCTCTGTGGATGTATTTTGGCTTTTCCTCAGTTTTGTAAAATGTACCTTAAATGGTACAAACCTTTGCAGCCAGTCACATATTGCTAGCATAGAAATGTCAACATTACTGTTATTTCACATACATCAAACTTTTTTGCTCAAATTAAAGCCACAATTATTTTGTTGGAAATACTCAGAAGCAAGTCTGTTTGAAAATAGAAGTGCTATTTGATATGAACCGGGTGAAAGAGTCTTTGTGATTGGGGTATTTCTTTGTATTTTAACCTAACATATCAGTTACTCAGATTCTCGGTCAAGACTTGAAACCTCTTTCTAGCAATAAAAATCTGGTAATTTAATTCCACAATGAGTTCACTTCACCCATGTTTACTCAGCTGTATAAATGTGAACCTGGCTATGGGCCGACATATATCAACTGTTATGCAGAAATTGTTGTATGTCTTAATGCTTCCCAACAACACTAGGATGGAGTTGGAAAGCACAAGTGCAGAGGGTGGCGAAATGTAGAGCATTTTGAGAGGTGGACACAAATAAAGCCACAGAAAAATGTCATGGAAATAAAGTCATAATTAACAATGTTTTATTTGAAGACTATTCACTAAATACAAAGTATTTCACTGATAATAAAGTACAATAACGTTTGCTGATTATGATGAATATTCTGAAGAAACTCTGCCAGTTTTGAACATTTTCTCTGATAATTACCAGTAAGCATAACAAAGTTTCATGCAGAATTAAGAATGTTCTGAAGAAACTGTAGCTGTTACACTCTTCTTACAAAATGTGATTGACTACTGAGCACAAGGGAGATTTACAAATGAATTTATGTAGTTTGTAACTTGTGAAGTTATGCCCTATATATTTTTGTTGTCTTTTAATTTTGATGATTAATACATTAATTTAATATAATTTTATTTATTTAAAGTTGTGAATTTCTGTTTTGTAATTTTTTCCTACATATCCCCTCAAGCATCCCCAAGGATTAGATGAGAACAGCCCCGAGAGCATACTATGATTAAGATTATCGTGAAGGTGTGAACTGATGGATCCAGTATGTCATTGTCTGCCTGTGTCACCATCACAATTAATTTATGCACATGACCTCTGTTAAGCTTTGCCTTACAACAATGTTGATTGATTGCTTAATGGCCTAGTTGCTAGGCAATAAGAAATGTAATAGTTAGGTCTATTACCTGTTGGGTTGGAAGCTGATCTTGTCATAGCCAGAGATCTGACAGAGATCAGCCTCCAGTTCCTCCAGCAGCTGCTTGTATCCCAGTGCTTGGTCAACGGGCACAAATGGATGCAGCTGGGCAAATGGACCCCAGGAACATGGCTATAAACACACAGAACAGCTTCAGCAAGGACATTCTGATCGACACTGGATGAGCTAAATGTATTATTCTCTATAAGCTTCAAACTCCCTCCTTGATTGATTTAGCTCATTGTGAATTAGGTTCACTGACATTCAGATATGTAGTGTGTTAATAGAATTATGCAAAGTTGTATTAATTATGCAATTAAAAATTCTTATCCAGCTGCCATACCTAGACCAGTGTTTGCACTAGGGTTTTACAAAATGGGGTCCTGGGACCCCATGGGTCTGAAAAAACAGGGTCATGGCCTACAACAAAAAAGGGGTCCAAAAGATGTCTAAACCCAAACCTGAAAAGTGCTGTTCTATTTCTATGTAGTGTTATATGCTTGTAATTATACACAAATACACAAGCACAAATGCATGCATGCACACATGCACAGATGTATTTTGTATGGAAATTGCATAATATACTATAGCAGTTTTTAACAGGGTTTCAAAATCAAAGTATATAATTATAATAATAATATACTTTTACTACCATATATACATATATATATATATACACACATATTATATATATAATATATATATATTATATATATATACATTATATATGTATATGTGTGCAGCAGCATGTCATTGTTGTGGTGTGGAAGTCAACACAATTTGGATGTGTCGTATTTCTTTATAAACAGCCTGCCTAACGAGGGCCAAGGAATAACTTCGCACAAGTGTAGAGTTGTGTCAAAGAGACGCAGTGAATCTTGAAATACGATGTCTACGGATGCGAAAACCATGACATCGTTAAAAAAGGCATCAATGCGAACACTAGACTTCATAAAAAAGTTATTTTTTGAAAGAATTTACTTTAATCATTAGATCCAATAATTGACAACATCAAGGTAACTGAGCTAGTACATCAGTAAGACTAACCATCATCTCAGTTGTGCTGTTGAGTTTCATGGTGCATGAACCGAGAGGACACATGGAATGCACAAGAGAGATGTCTTTGTTCTCCAGAGTCTTCATGTAACGCACAAAGTCTGTCTCACAGTGCAAACTACAAACACACCAGCGCATAGGTCATTGTATGATAAACACACCAGCACACAAGTCATTGTATGATAAACACACCAGCACACAAGTCATTGTATGACAAACTACGACAAACACACCAGCATACAAGTCATTGTACGACAAACACACCAGCACACCACAAGTAATTGTACGACAAACACACTAGCACACAAGTCATTGTACAACAAACACACCCGCACACAAGTCATTGTACAACAAACACACCAGCACACAAGTCATTGTATGACAAACACACCAGCACACAAGTCACTGTATGACAAACACACCAGCACACAAGTCATAGTATGACAAACACACCAGCACACAAGACACACCAGCACACAAGTCACTGTACAACAAACACACCAGCACACAAGTCATAGTATGACAAACACACCAGCACACAAGACACACTAGCATACAAGTCATTGTATGACAAAAACACCAGCACACAAGTAATAGTATGACAAACACACCAGCACACAAGTCATTGTATGACAAACACACCAGCACACAAGTCACTGTACGGCAAACACACCAGCACACAAGTTATCGTACGACAAACACACCAGCACACAAGTCATTGTACAACAAACACACAACCACACAAGTCACTGAATGACAAACACACCAGCATACAAGTCACTGTACGACAAACAAACCAGCACACAAGTCATTGTATGACAAACACACCAGCACACAAGTCACTGTACGGCAAACACACCAGCACACAAGTTATTGTACGACAAACACACCAGCACACAAGTCATTGTACAACAAACACACAACCACACAAGTCACTGTATGACAAACACACCAGCATACAAGTCACTGTACGACAAACACACCAGCACACACAAGTCATTGTACAACAAACACATCAGCACACAAGTCATTGTACGACAAACACACCAGCACACAAGTCACTGTCCGACAAACACACCAGCACACAAGTCATTGTACAACAAACACACAAGCATACAAGTCATTGTACAACAAACACACCAGCACACAAGACACTGTACGACAAACACACCAGCACACAAGTCACTCTCCGACAAACACACCAGCACACAAGTAATTGTACAACAAACACACCAGCACACATGTCATTGTATGACACACACACCAGCACACAAGTCACTGTACGACAAACACACCAGCACACAAGTCACTGTACGACAAACACACCAGCGCACACAAATCATTGTACAACAAACACACCAGCACACAAGTTATTGTACGACAAACACACCAGCACACAAGTCACTGTACAACAAACACACCAGCACACAAGTCATTGTACGACAAACACACCAGCACACAAGTCACTGTCCGACAAACACACCAGCACACAAGTCACTGTACAACAAACACACCAGCACACACGTCACTGTACAACAAACACACCGGCACACAAGTCACTGTACGACAAACACACCAGCACACAAGTTATTGTACGACAAACACACCAGCACACAAGTCACTGTACAACAAACACACCAGCACACAAGTCATTGTACGACAAACACACCAGCACACAAGTCACTGTACAACAAACACACCAGCACACAAGTCATTGTACGACAAACACACCAGCACACAAGTCACTGTCCGACAAACACACCAGCACACAAATCACTGTACGACAAACACACCAGCACACACGTCACTGTACAACAAACACACCGGCACACAAGTCACTGTACGACAAACACACCAGCACACAAGTCACTGTACAACAAACACACCGGCACACAAGTCACTGAACAACAAACTCACCTGCACACAAGTCACTGTACGACAAACACACCAGCACACAAGTCACTGTACGACAAACACACCGGCACACAAGTCACTGTACGACAAACACACCAGCATACAAGTCATTGTCATGACTAGCAACGATGTCAAACCTCCAGTGGGCGCTACACAGTGACAGACGCAGTAGACGGTTTCCTCAGGTATTTCTATCTGACTTTTGTTATGATATAAATTTGAGCAGTTTTTTCAGAATGCTGCACATGCACAAACAGTTGGGGAGTTTACATGTCTGTGAAACAATCACAGAAACCACACATAACGGTGCAAACAATCAATTACTGTATGTCTAACGTCCAGTATGAACCCTTAACTGGTAAGAAGTCTTAATTTATGGAATTTAAAAAACAAAGCATTCCTTTCTTCCGGGGGGTCATAGATGAAGTCCTGGATGCGTGGTACCCGAGATGCAAAGCATCAAAGAGGACATTTTATATTAACATACCCACAAACGTTACTCCTGTAGCTTACATTAGTTAGATGATCACCACCTTTATGTTGTATAATGTTTTGGAGAGGTTTATGATAAGAATTTTAAAAACTATATTTTCTTGAAGAGTACTATGCAATTCCTTAAAAATATGACCTACCATACAGAGAATGTTTCAAATTAAAAATAATATTATGTTAATAGGGTATGTAAATATATGCATTATTTACTGACACAATACATACCAAACTGAAATGATACAGGTTAACAGAATGATATTCAGGTGTCGGTATGATGCCAGGTTGACAGAATGATATTAGGCTGATGGAATGATACTAGGTTGACAGAATTATACCAGGTTGATGGAATGATACTAGGTTGATGGAATGATACCAGGTTGACGGAATGACACTAGGCTGACGGGATGATACCAGGCTGATGGGATGATAACAGGTTGACAGAATATTGAAGGAATGATACTGGGCTATACTGGGCTAATGATACTGGGTTAACGGAATTATGCTGGGCTGATGGAATGATACTGGGTTAATGAAATTATGCTGGGCTGATGGAATGATACTGGGTTAACGGAATTATGCTGGGCTGATGGAATGATACTGGGTTAACGGAATTATGCTGGGCTGATGGAATGATACTGGGTTAACGGAATTATGCTGGGCTGATGGAATGATACTGGGTTAACGGAATTATGCTGGGCTGATGGAATGATACTGGGTTAACGGAATTATGCTGGGCTGATGGAATGATACTGGGTTGACAAAATGATGGTATCAAATAGATGACTTACAGAATGCTCTGAAAGTCAGACACATTGACTAGATTCTTATTTTAATGCAACTACATAAAAACAAACAAATAGAAAAATTACAGCCGGAAAACATGTTATTCACTATCAACAATATAGAATCACAGGCTACTCGATCTATGTAAATATGGTAGCTAATCCATCCAAGTTTCTTACCTTGTAAATATGTTATGTGTGAGGTAGTCAGTGGTACGGTGAAATTGTGACCTGAGTATGTCATATTGTGACGACTTCTCAATGGTTTCGGCAAGTTGGGCCTAGACGTGATGACACACAGACTTAAGACACATGCAAAATATGAGCAATAACTTATAGTTACATTAAACAAATCAGCAATTTGATTTATTACCAAAATGTACAAATGCCCATCCTCCAAATAGCACTACATGTAGAAAATGGTTTCCCAAAATATTTGTCCCTGGCATACGACATAAATGTTAGCAGTTTTTCACAATGCAAGTTATATAAAATGTCCTCAACTGATCAGCGAATGGCTTACATGACTCAAAAGAACAATTACAGAAACACACCTCACATTGCAAAAATCAACTGTCGTCCATCTAACTGTTCTAACATCTGGCTAAAACTTGTAAAAATCTTTCCAGGGGTTGTAGATTAATCTCTGAATGCTTGGCAACTGACACATGCACAACCAAGTAGGTGGTAAACATTAACATTAGAGTTGTATACCGTATGGCTCTATATGGTATACAGTACATACCGTATGGCTCTATATGGTATACACTACATACCATATGGCTCTATATGGTAAACAGTTCATACCGTATGGCTTTATATTGTATACAGTACATACCGTATGGCTCTATATGGTATACAGTACTTACCATATGGCTCTATGTGGTATACATTAGATACCATATGGCTCTATATGGTAAACAGTACATACAGTATGGCTTTATATGGTATACAGTACATACCGTATGGCTCTATATGGAATACAGTACATACCGTATGGCTCTATATGGTGTACAGTACATACCGTATGGCTCTATATGGTATACAGTACATACCATATGGCTCTATGTGGTATACATTAGATACCGTATGGCTTTATGTGGTATACAGTACATACCGTATGGCTCTATATGGTATACAGTACATACTGTATGGCTCTATATGGTATACAGTATATACCGTATGGCTCTATATGGTATACAGTACATACCATATGGCTCTATGTGGTATACAGTACATACCGTATGGCTTTATATGGTATACAGTACATACTGTATATTTTATATATCGTATACTGTATACAGTTTTCAATACGTGAAATTCCGTGATCGCCCACGGAATCGATGGTTTGAAATCGTTGCTTGGTTGTCCACTCTATGCAATGACATGCACGGTGCGTGGCTTTTCTTGGATTTTGGTTCATATTAGGTGACTTTTACACTGTTTGGGAATATTTATGCACAATTAGTTGACAATGTATACATACCATAAGGAATATCGATTTGGCTGAATAAATTAACGGTTTCAAAACCATACAGAAAACTTGTTCACCGTTACAAGGTTCTCAACACTAGTTAACATACTCACATGCACATAATTATGCTAGTTTGACTGTAGTTAAAGGTAAAGGTAAGTTCTTATACAGCGCAGTATCCAGTCCTCAGGACTGCTCAAAGCGCTTTACACTTTACTCCCTGATAGTTAGATGGTGACTTACGGGTGGGGTGGTGCAGTCAAACACCCACAAGAGGTCAATGAGGTCAGCCTCCTCCACTGTCTCATCCACAGCCACAGAGACCTGCAACATGTCCTCATGAGTTGTCTCCTGCAGCTAGGCAGAACACAACCTGCTCATGACAACATCACATCTACTTTGGATACACGCTTTCAAGGGTGATACTGGGTTGACAGAATGATACATTTTTTGGCAGAATGATACATCTATGAGAGATGATACATCTATGAGAGAATGATACATTGTTAACAGAGTGATATAATAACCTTTTAATATTTGGACAGAGTGCAGCTAAAATGAAATTTTTTGACAAAAATAATCAAAATGTGATTCTTCTGTATTCTGATAGCATTTTATGTTTACTATTAAAAAAGATCTCCTTTATAACATTTACATACCTCTAAGTAACTTATATTCATGAATAAAGTATGCTTCTGTCATGGGATGAATCCCATTACTGAATCTTTGAAAGCCGTTTAAACCCGTTTAAACCGGTATTTTTCCAATTTGGAAACATCATATCTTTAGAATTAATGATGCTACATTAATGAAATTTTGACTCATGTGATCCTTGCTAACTTATCTATGCAATGACGAGGATATATTTTTAATTTTGTTTTTAGTTATATGTGAACATACTGATCGTAATACAAAATATGGATTTTTTACCAACAAAATTTAAACATATTTTTTTAATATTAAATAATGATAATATATAAAATATTTCTTCGTCATTGCATATTGAGGTGTTGTAAATAAGAACTAGAAAGAATTACACAAATTACTGCATTATTGGAGGAGCTGCAATGTTTCCAAATTATGCTATATTTTCCCTCTCCGGTGGCCATCTTTGATTGTTGCCACGGAAACGGGGGGTCTGGCAGAACAAAATTTAAATATATTTTATTCAATAAGACATACTCTACATCTTGGGGATAAAACATTGCATTAATTGTGCATTTAAAAAAATTCCTCTCTCGCTGCCATATCTCTCCTTTAAGGCCAGACACGGCTGGTAGATAGGATTATTTTTTAATTTGTGCACAGTTCAATTTTTTCTGCCCAATGCATGAAATGGGTCTTACTGAGTAAAATATATATTGAACTTTTTTCAGCCAGACCCCCCGTTTCCATGGTAACAAACAAAATGGCCACCATTTTTAGCAAATATTGGCAAAATTGGAAACACTGCCATTTTTTATTGAATCTATATATAGTTATAATTTTTGCAAATCCATGTTCTCTATAGATTCTATTGTGAAATGATCAGAGCATTTTTTTAAATGTTGTTTTTATTTTTATTTTTTTTGTGGTAAAATACAAAAGCAAATCTTGTGTTTTTGGCAACAAAAATGGCTATATCTTTCAAACTATTCATGATTTTAAAAGTGTCTGACCATTGCACACAGTAGAATATGCTGAATGCAACACTGAAAACATTATTTATATAGCATAATTATTCCAAGAGATTTCCCGTTTCCAAATGCAGAAATTGGAAGACATTTTTTTTGGAGAAAATGGCTGTCAAAGATTGCATAATGGATTTCATTACATGATATTGACATGCTTGATCCATGATTAAAACTCACTTAGAGGTATGTAATTGTCATAGAAGTGAACTTTATTGATAGTATGCATACAAAGGTATAATAATCTGGCAGAAAACCATTTTCAGTATTTTTTGTTAAAAAACACCATTTCACCTGGGGTGTATGGCCTTAACTTTATTTAACTTATTCCTTATTTTATTTGTTATCTATTTATGTGTCTAGCCAATTGCATATGGGTTTTTTTGCATTAAATAAATGTATTCATATTCGTTAAATTAATTATTAAGTCAAAAAATGTCACAAAACATCTTTTCTTATATATCACGTTCCTTGAATGATGTGTCCTTTGCATAACTGCCATATTAGAGGATTGACAAGATTTTGTCCATACACTTCCATCTGTGTGATATCTCAGGTTAATTTCTTTTTGTGTAGCACGTTCCTTTACAGCCTCGGCTCCAGCTTTTGGTTTCACATGGATCGTGTCAAAGAATGCCTCATTGGTGACAGTGTGACCCCCACTCTGGATACCTACGGGCAACATAACTGAGTACAGTACATAACTGAGTACAGTACATGGCAACAGTTCAATGAACGACACACAGCACAGGGACACCGACATGGCAACAGTTCAACGAACGACACACAGCACAGGGATACCAACATGGCAACAGTTCAATGAACGACACACAGCACAGGGACACCAACATGGCAACAGTTCAATGAACTACACACAGCACAGGGATACCAACTTGGCAACAGTTCAATGAACTACACACAGCACAGGGATACCAACACGGCAACAGTTCAATGAATTACACACAGCACAGGGACACCAACACGGCAACAGTTCAATGAATTACACACAGCACAGGGATACCAACATGGCAACAGTTCAATGAATTACACACAGCACAGGGATACCAACATGGCAACAGTTCAATGAACTACACACAGCACAGGGATACCAACATGGCAACAGTTCAATGAATTACACACAGCACAGGGATACCAACTTGGCAACAGTTCAATGAACTACACACAGCACAGGGATACCAACATGGCAACAGTTCAATGAACTACACACAGCACAGGGACACCAACATGGCAACAGTTCAATGAACTACACACAGCACATGGACACCGACATGGCAACAGTTCAATGAACTAAACACAGCACAGGGACACTAAAATGGCAACAGTTTAATGAATGACACACAGCACAGGGATACCAACATGGCAACAGTTCAATGAACGGCACACAGCACAGGGACACCAACATGTTCAATGAACTACACACAGCACAGGGACACCGACATGGCAACAGTTCAATGAACGGCACACAGCACAGGGACACCAACATGTTCAATGAACTACACACAGCACAGGGACACCGACATGGCAACAGTTCAATGAACGGCACACAGCACAGGGACACCAACATGTTCAATGAACTACACACAGCACAGGGACACCGATATGGCAACAGTTCAATGAACTACACACAGCAGAGGGACAACGAAATGGCAACAGTTCAATGAACTACACACAGCACAGTGACACCAACATGGCAACAGTTCAATGAATGACACACAGCACAGGGATACCAACATGGCAACAGTTCAGTGAACTACATACAGCACAGGGACACCAACATGGCAACAGTTCATTGAACTACACACAGCACAGGGATACTAATATGGCAACAGTTCAATGAACTACACACAGCACAGGGATACTAATATGGCAACAGTTCAATGAACTACACACAGCACAGGGATACCAACATGGCAACAGTTCAATGAACGGCACACAGCACAGGGACACCAACATGTTCAATGAACTACACACAGCACAGGGACACCGACATGGCAACAGTTCAATGAACGGCACACAGCACAGGGACACCAACATGTTCAATGAACTACACACAGCACAGGGACACCGACATGGCAACAGTTCAATGAACGGCACACAGCACAGGGACACCAACATGTTCAATGAACTACACACAGCACAGGGACACCGATATGGCAACAGTTCAATGAACTACACACAGCAGAGGGACAACGAAATGGCAACAGTTCAATGAACTACACACAGCACAGTGACACCAACATGGCAACAGTTCAATGAATGACACACAGCACAGGGATACCAACATGGCAACAGTTCAGTGAACTACATACAGCACAGGGACACCAACATGGCAACAGTTCATTGAACTACACACAGCACAGGGATACTAATATGGCAACAGTTCAATGAACTACACACAGCACAGGGATACTAATATGGCAACAGTTCAATGAACTACACACAGCACAGGGACACCAACACGGCAACAGTTCAATGAACTACACACACAGCACAGGGACACCAACACGGCAACAGTTCAATGAACTACACACAGCACAGGGACACCAACACGGCAACAGTTCAATGAACTACACACAGCACAGGGATACCAACATGGCAACAGTTCATTGAACTACACACAGCACAGGGACACCAACACGGCAACAGTTCAATGAACTACTCACAGCACAGGGATACTAATATGGCAACAGTTCAATGAACTACACACAGCACAGGGATACCAACATGGCAACAGTTCATTGAACTACATACAGCACAGGGATACTAATATGGCAACAGTTCAATGAACTACACACAGCACAGGGACGCCAAAATGGCAACAGTTCATTGAACTACACACAGCACAGGGACACCAACATGGCAACAGTTCATTGAACTACATACAGCACAGGGATACTAATATGGCAACAGTTCAATGAACTACACACAGCACCAGGACACCAACATGGCAACAGTTCATTGAACTACATACAGCACAGGGATACTAATATGGCAACAGTTCAATGAACTACACACAGCACCGGGACACCAACATGGCAACAGTTCAGTGAACTACATACAGCACAGGGACACCAACATGACAACAGTTCAATGAACTACACACAGCACAGGGACACCAACATGGCAACAGTTAACTGAACTAAGTACAGAACAGAGGCACTTAGAGCACAACCGTCCAGATACGATTAAATTAGTTTGACATGTCTATTTTTAGGACACCTCGCACAACTAGCGGACCAAACTGGTTCTGGACCCAACTGACCTTCAGCAAGGATGCGGGCAGTGTGGTGGACACGCTGACCAATACGTTGTAGTCCCTTCGGACCGTGATAAATGCCAAACATGGCGACCATGTTGGCCAGCAGTGCCTGAAACAACGCAACACAAAGTGTTACATCTGTGCAGATCACCAAAAACAAGTTTCTTGAGAGGTAATATGTACAGCATATATTATCAACCGAGAAACCAGACCTTCTATCCATTCAAGGATCTATGCAGTGTTATACCAGTTACACCTGTCTCTGCCTACCCAAGGCACTCATGACATTTTAATCCACTATCCACCATGGGAATATTTAGAGTTATTTACTTATTTCAGTGTACAAAGTGAATGGTGGGACATTCTCCAGAGGGCGCCACAGTAGTGTTATATTTGATTTACCAGGAAGCGATCGCTACCGGGAAATTATTATTAGCTGCATGCAATTCTGTAATTGACAACAACAGAAAAGAAATGATCCAGGGAAATCATTTTAAGATCGAAATACTGTACTGGTGATAATAGTTGAAACTGAATGTATGTAGCAGCCATTTTTTAAATGGCCGCCATTTCTGAATGCACCAAAATCTGAAGGGGTTAGGACACTGTTAGACTTCCTGCTTGGTTACAAACGAAACAAAAGTGCAGTATATTTTTGAGAAATGACTTTTTACAATATTCACTTGCTCTGACGTAAGTGCATTTGAGTAGTCAGATTTCTAGATGTGATTGTAGAAGCTGTTGACCATAAAATGGTGTCTTTTTAGTTGATTTTACTAAGCGGAAGGGTATTTGGCAGCAGTTTGGCTAGTTGACACTTTAGCCGGATTACTGCCTGCATCCATTTGTAAATATTGACGGGTGTCATACATACAGGCATTTTGTAAGAGCTAGAAATATTAGATTTTGACTAAACTCGACCAGCATGTCAATGAGATGATGACAACGGCAGGTGAGAAGTTTAATACATTTTCTAGGTCACGTTTTCTTACAATCAGACAAAACATTAACATGGTCGCCAATGGGAAAACTATCAGTGTGCTGACCCCTGAAATGCCTCCAATCTTTAAAATGGTTCTTCTCTTTTTATTCCCTTGGTATGTAGAACAGACAAGTGTCTTGCTTTCACCAACAAGTACACAATCATTTCACCTAACCACTGAATTACCAGTTTGTAGTTTATAATACGTTATCATACTGCAAATGAGGGACATGGTTAGAGAAAATTAGTTTTCGCCATTCTGTGTAGATACAATTAAGACACAGACCCACCTGTGCAGTGCAGATGTTGCTTGTGGCTTTGTCTCGACGGATGTGTTGCTCTCTCGTCTGAAGTGCCAGGCGGTAACACTCCTTTCCATTGACATCTCTGCAAAACGAATCATATGTGACATGTCATGATGATTCAGACATTAAGGTACATTTTGGCGGTATCGAGTTATGAGCATCATCTAGAAGGACAACGTTTTGGTTTTACAATGATACCATGTCATTAGAGTACATCATTTTGTTGAAAAGGTATGAATGATTGTATTGACCCACCTGAAAAAATCTAGTTTTGAGATGGACGACATAAAAGTCATAATTCCAAATTGCATTACTCAACCAGGTAGTAAATAGTTTGTTGTTTCTAAAAATGCAAAAAAAGGATATCTACACTTTTGACACCTTCAAATGCCTTAACTAAGTGTTTGTGTGTGAATGATTACCTTGAGACGCCGACCACTCGTCCTGGCATGATTCGCTTGAACTTGTCTTTGATGGCGAAGAAGCCAGAGTGAGGCCCACCATAGCCCATCGGCACGCCCATCCGCTGGCTGTTGCCTAGCACCACGTCTGCCCCAAACTCTCCAGGGCTCTTCAGTATGGTCAGGGCAAGTAGGTCTGTGGCACACACTATCAGGGTCTGAAACAGTAGATGTGGGGTAGTTGAAGATGATACTACAATTGTCACAAAGTAGACAAGGCAGACAAAGCATAAGTAACTGTATATCAGCAAACATATACCATGATATATATTTAATGGTTTTGTTTAATCTATGCAGTTTTATGTAAAGCACCAGAGAAAAGTTTATTTTAAGTGTATTTTAGCACTATACAAATTGCGATTATTATTAAATCTATATGAACTAACCCCATTAGTGTGCGCACTGTCCACTATGGCGCTGTAGTCATATACATTGCCGGTGGTGTCTGGGTATTGCAGTATGGCACCACAGAAGTCGCGATTATTGAAGTCCATCTGTGCCCGTGGACACACTACTGTCTCTATAGCGAGTCCTCTAACAACAGAAGTCACAAAATCTCACAACCAGTCACAAATTTGGTGGGCTATTGGGCCAGGGCCTTGACAGCAAATGCTGTTGCACTATTACATTTTAGCATGTAAAACAAATGGATTACTAAACTTCACATGACCATAGACTACATGTCAGTAAAAATGAAAAAAATGGGCCAAGTGGCCCTGAAGTCCTTTGCACTAATACGTCTATATGTGACCCCGGCTGACCAAATGAGTGATAAGTCGGAAAAATTGTAACATTGTTTTCTTACATCCTTGTAAATGTTTGGTAGGGTGCTTTACACGGTTTCACAAATTATGACTGCTACAAAAATTGGCGAAGTTATGGAGCATTGAACATGGTAGGGGTCAAAAAGTGAAAATGGAGAAAACAGCTGTTGAAGTTTTACATTATATATGCAAATGGATTGCATGGACATATTACATACACAACATTCAAATGTGGCACACAGTATGTAATATGTATGTTGTGTTGCAATGATACACTGGAAGTACAAATGTGCTGCTACAAAGACTTATCAAGTTATGCCAGATTATGTATTTATGTGTAAAACTAAGAGGACAGATTATTTGAGAGCAAAAGGTAGACTCACTGTTTGACACAGTTTAAAACCTACAGGCAACTGTCCAGTTTAACAGGGGTCTAGTGGCTTAATGCTGTCTGTTGACACAAGCTACTGCCAGTGACCAATTACACATTAGTCACAGTGTCCATCAAACAATAGCAGGCAGAGAATCTTAGCTCCACAGCTGGGTGTAATACACAACCAGAGCCACCACTGATTCATGGTCAAGTAGATTAGCTCAATGCACCAACTAAGACAATACACAACACTGTGAGTGACAGTGTCCAGAGTGAGGTCTAAGCAGTGTCCTCATTGCTGAATAGATCAATTAAACCTGCCAAGTGGGTGACATTCTGCACATCGTACTGCGCATGCGTCAGGTGTAGTCCATTCCGATTTTTCTGCTCCGCTGTTATCGATTATTTTCACGATTTCTAAACGTTTTTATTACTGTTAACTGTGTGAGGTACTATTTTAGATATACCGGAATATAATCCCATGGTGATATATGTGATCAAATCACGCTAAGACACGATTTGACAAACGTTTAGCCTTAGCTTCCATAACAACCAGTTCAAAACAAGGTGGCAAATCTGTAAACAACTTACACAAAGCGCGCCAAAACCAAATCGCCCCTAAAACAACCCAAAATCAGTCCATTCACACAAAGCTTACGTATTATACTGTTACAAATCCGGATTGTACGCTGTCAGCAACACACAAGAAACCAACAGCAAACACAATATGCAATACAATAAACTGTCTACTAACTGGCAAATTTTACTACTGTCTTTTACATCTACTGTGATCTTACTACTGTGATTTTATATTAGCTGTGATATATAACTTAATCATAAAAACAATACCCACATCTGTAGTGGAATATAATCTCTTGTTTTTGCTTTTGTTTTACTGCAGTAACATAACTGTACAAGCAAAGCAGCTTATGATGGTGCCACCCAAAATGAGCACACCAGTGGTAGTTCTGATTAGTATCATTATTGCATTCGTACCCAAATTCCTGATACACCTGGACCATACCCGATTCACGGACGATCCAAATGGTCTGCTAACATATGACAGGTCTTGCTGGACTGACACAAGTATTAGACTGGCACCAGCTTTCACCAGAGACTCCCGTAACAAGTACCACACCAAACTGGTTTATGCAATCCCTACATCGGGACACAAAACATGTTATCTTGTCCTACTAATCCTCTGTGGGGACATCCAAACAAACCCCGGCCCAGTCAGACAACCCTGTGGATCTTGTAAAAAGCCTGTTGCTTCAAATACCGAGCAGTCTGCTGCGACCGGTGCAACCAATGGGTACACATTAAATGTTGTGAAAAGTCCAGATCAATATAATCTCCTCTGTAACAGTTCCTGTTCCTGGCACTGCATGAAATGCGACCTTTCTAACTACAGTCATTCCTTCTTCCAAGACCACTTATTGGAATGTTCTCACAACCGATATAACAGCCTTAGTGACACAGACCAAAATAACCAAAACATTGACCCCCACACACAGATCTCTCAAACAAACACGAGTCGTACATCCCAAACCTGGGATCCAACCTTTGGACCAAACCCTCAAAATGCATCAACCCCTGAACGTCGTAAGAAAACCAAACGTAACACACTTAGCGGAATTCTAATCAATACCAACAGTGTCAAAAGCATCGCAAAGACAACCCAATTAAAAACAACTATTCAGTCAAATAATCCTGACATCATATTCCTAGTCGAAACCAAAATAGACGAAAACTACCCTACCTATTCGTTCCTACCACCTAACTATAGCGCCATCCGAAAGGACAGAAACACCCATGGTGGTGGAGTTCTCATAGCCTTCCGCGATGACATTGTAGCAGAACCACTTACAAAACTAAACTCAAGCTGTAAAATAGTATGGACAAAAATCCATTTCACACGAAACAAATCCATATACTTTGCATCCTACTACCGACCCCCAGTGACCACCTTCAATCCCTTGAAGCTCTCCACGAATCCCTAACAAAACTGTACAGATCACAAAAAACTTCTTCTCCTAATGTAGTTATAGCAGGTGACTTCAACCTTCCTGATATTAACTGGGGCAAGCAGCAAACCACTGACAACAGAACTGCTAGCTAGCATAACAAACTGCTAGAAATAATTAGAGAATTTGGATTACAAAACATGGTCAACGAACCCACACGAGTTGATTCCGGCAATATCCTTGACCTCATACTCACTTCTAATCCATCGATAATTGCTAACACTCACACCACTCCCGGCATGAGTGATCATGAAGCTGTGACCTTTAACGTAAACCTAAATCCAATCCGTAACAGTAAACCACCACACAAAGTGTTCCAATATAAATCTGCAAACTGGGATAAGCTTAAAGATGACATAAAACAACTAACAACAACATACTTTGACACGAACCCAAATTCAACACATGTCAACACAAATTGGAACTTTTTCCGGAATAATCTTACTTCATTAGTCAACAATAATATTCCCAGCCGCAACACCAAAGCAAAAACCCACCTCCCCTGGATAACACGTGAAATAATAAGAATGCAAAGAAAACGCAACAAAAGCCATAAAAAAGCAAAACAAACTGGACGTAATAGTGACTGGGAAAGGTTTAGGCAACTCCGAAAACAAGCCACTAAAGCTGCAACCAAATCCTACTCAGACTATCTAAACAATCACATTGGAGACAGCCTAAAATCAAACCCAAAACAATTCTGGTCATTCATTAAAGCAAACAAACGAGAATACATTGGCATCCCTACACTGCAAGCAAACGACCAACCAATCACAAATGATCACGCCAAAGCAAATACACTTAACAACCAATTTAGTTCCGTGTTTACTCAAGAAATGTACCCCATCCCCCAACTAGCTCCATCCATCTATCCCGATATGCCCTCCCTCGAAATCGGGATAGACGGAGTAATTAAGCAACTGAAAAACCTAAACCAAAATAAAGCTACAGGCCCCGACGAACTCCCAGCCAGAGTCCTTAAAGAGACTGCAGTGGAAATTGCCCCCATCATCACACACATTTTCCAGCAGTCATACAACACTTGCAAACTCCCAGATGACTGGCTCCAAGCCCTAGTAACACCAATACACAAAAAAGCCACAAATCAGACCCTGCTAATTATAGACCAATTTCGTTAACATGCATCCTTTGCAAAGTTATGGAGCACATCATTCTAAGCAACATGTGGAAACACTTACACAAACACAACATCATCCTCCACTTCCAACATGGATTCCAATCAGGCCTGTCTTGTGAATCCCAACTCATTGAGACAGTCCACGACTGGATGACTGCAATGGACAATAAGACACAAATAGATGCCATCCTACTCGATTTCGCCAAAGCCTTCGACAAAGTCCCCCATAAACGCCTCCTATCCAAATTAGCTTTCTATGGAATAACTGGAAACACACAAAACTGGATCAAATCATTTCTATCCAATCGCAAACAGAGTCTCAGTCAATGGAGCCCTGTCGGACAGAACAAATGTTACATCTGGTGTACCACAAGGCTCAGTCCTAGGACTGAGCCACCCAAATTAAACACCTTGAAAGATTACAACACTGTGCTGCCAGATTTGTCAGAAATGACCACAGACACCAAACAAATGCAGCAGACCTAATAGCCACCCTTCGATGGTCAACTCTTGAACGACGACGCATTATCAAACAAGCCATGACATTTTACAAAATATTAAATAACATAATCAACATCACACCCCCACCAGGTCTACTAACACAGTAAAAAAAACGTGGCCACTATGTAGCCCCTAGGTGCCGCATCAATGCAGCAGTGTTCTCTTTCTACCCTCGAGCAGTTCGAATCTGGAATATGATTCCACCACCGATTACTGAACTAGAAAGCCCCATAGCGTTTCAAACAGCGATCATGAACCTCCCTTTCACCACACCCAATCATCTAAAGTGCCTATAAAACAAACAATCAAACTACCCACAACGCATGCGCACAAACAAGCACCATACAACTCCTGCGTTAGCTCAAGTTTGGGCTGTTTGGAGTAAATCACCTAAGACCTAAGACAAGTGTTCATTAATCCTTAGTGATTGTTCAGAACACCAGACTGACCACATACCTAAACAAGGTACAGGTGACAGAATATTAATTTTATGTTTGTCACCTACAGTTTTCTACAGACAATACATCTTTAACCAATAGACACCACAGTCACACCATTTTATAATAATTAAATGAACATCAAAATAAACACAACTTGCAATTATAGAAAATCAATAGTTTTGAAGATAAAAAGTGTTAGGCAACTGTTCTGTCTAACAGGGGTCAAGTGTGTCTACTCTGCCTGGGTGCTGTGACCAATTAAAGATTAGTCAAGGTCTCAATGGAACAGTAGCACTAGGCTGCAGAGTTTAGTCACACTGCTGACTTTGTGGCATATTAAACAAAATCTACTGTTGGGGGTGGTCTCAAGGGCCTTTCTCAAAACCACATCACTAGATAATGTACAACTTTTGCACTTTGGGGGCCCCTTAGGTGCCCTTAGAATGATTCAATCAAATACAGATTTCTTGTATATAGTGGCAGCACCCTAAGATACATCTATGCAAAATTAGAAAAAAAGTTGCTGAACAGTTTTTGAAAAAATAGGCAAAATGTTACATTTTTACCAGTTTTGGGGTCCTCGGAGGCCCTAGGGAGCCCTTAAAATGATTAAATCAAATACAGATTTCTCATAGTGGCAGTGCCCTAAGATATGTCTATGCAAAATTAGAGAAAAAGTTGCTGAACGGTTTCTGAGATACGGCAGCTAACGGCGGACACAGAGTGATGGCAATAGTCCCTTGGACCTTCGCCCAAAGGACTAAAAATGAGATCTGGCTTTCCAGGTTTTCCTGTCTAGATCGTTGAGAAGTTGTTGTGCAGAAAAGTTGAAAAGTGGTGGAATTATTGATCGATAAGTATTATTCTTGCATTAATAATATTCATAAAATAGCAGAAGGAATATACTGAGTAACAGTTGTGCTTAAAGTTAGTCAGATAAAGTACTTTAGTCTACTGAATGATAATAAGGTAACTTAGGCTTCAATAAGTTTGTAAACAAGATTTAACAAACCTGATTATGTGGTAGAATATATAGGAGATAAAGTAACAAACATAAAACTACTTACATAAGATAATACGTGAGTAAGCCATAACCTGCTAGATACTTTGATTACTAATCACATAAATAAGGCAGTCTAGTGTAATTGATTGTATTTACATTAGGTCACTTGTGACACTACCGGTAACGTTAGCGTTTGTAATAGGGTAGATTGTCAGTTATGTAATTAAAATTTGCAGTAACATGTGCTGTAGTACACAGGAAACAGTCTTTATAAAGACTACCATAGTTTTAAAAGTGTAACATTTGTGCACAGTAAACAGTCTTCTTAAAGACTACATAGTGAATAGTGTCAACATAGTTGACTACACTATTTTGAATAGCTATTTGGATTATTATCGTAATTATTAAATAAATTCTGATATGGCACCTTGCAAGCGGCAAGTCAAGGCAAAGCGACACTTGGTGTGCGATGACTGCCACAGCTGGGTGGATTTTGCCTTGTCCAGCTGTGGGAAGTCTTGGGCAGATACTAAGGAAGAGGGATTCACTTTTCAGTGTGAGGGGGGTGGAATGTCTGCAGAAGGAGGTAGTTAGGTTGACAGATATTGTGATAGGGATGGAGATGAGAATTAGCAAGGAGATAGGTGGAATGGAGAGAGATGACAGGGAGAGAGTTGGGAATACTGTGAGACTGAAGGAGCAGAGTAGTGGCAAGATGACTGAGGAAAGGAGACTGAGAGGAGGGAAGGTGATTGGAGGGGAAGAAATTGGAGAAGCGACAGCAGGAAATGTGACGGGGAGAAAGTGACCATAGAGAAGGAGGTAGGAGGGAAAATGGGATGGGAAAAGAGAGAAGAAAATGCAATGGGAGGAAAGTTGACGGGAAAAAAGAAAGTGAGAGTAAATGTGACAGAAGAGAAGTCAATAAAAGGGACAATGTCAGGAGGAAAGGTGACAAGAGAAAAAGCAACAGGAAAGAATGGAACGGAAGAGAATGTGACAGGAGAGAAGACGGCAGGGGGAACAGTCAACAACCAGACAGATACAAACCAGAGAAGGAGCTACTCTGAGGCAGTGACTGAGGGGGCAATGAGAAAAGAGAGGGTGTTCATGGACGACTCTATTCTAAGAAAGACAGATAAGACACAAAGCAAGGGAGAGGATGTCATTGTTTGTTTACCGGGGGCTAGGATAGAACATGTGACTGAAAGGGTAGAGAAGGTATTGGGGCATGGCAAGGGAGGGTCCATACTAGTACACGTAGGGACAAATAATGCAGACAGGGAGGGAACAACTGGGATAGTACAGAAGTATAGACAGTTAGTGAGAAAGTTAAGACAAGAGTTAAACTGATTATTCTCTCAGGAATTTTGCCAGTAATGGGAGGAAGGGGGCCAACATATAGAAACTGCAAGAGGATGGCAATCAACGCACAAATTGAGCAGATGTGTGAAGAAGACAGGGTGGGATTCATAGATTTATGGGGATACTTTGTTGGGAGGGAAGATATGTGGAAAGGCGGCAGCAGTTTTCTCAGAGAACCTACTGCGATATGTTGACAGTGGGACAGGTTGCATTTATTTAAACTACCATAAAATTTCCGTGTATATTACGCATTTTTTCAGTACACTTTTTACTCAAACGTCAGGGTGTGTATTATACATGTTGCTAAGGCTAAATACAATTTTCTCTGACCAATTTATCAATGTTTGCAGACCAGGATAACGCTGCTGGAAAACTAGTAATATTATCAAAGTCGGCGTGATGTCACATTCACGTAAACTACCGAAGCAACGCAGACGAAAGTTAAGAATCGCACTCCCGTAACCGCCTCTCTAGCCTAGACCGGGCAGCGCAGCCCGGGAAGCATCCCACTATGATATTATCATTGGCGTTCCTGAATCACGTGAATGATGCTCGCGTCATGGGTCGAGTGTCAACAAGTGTGACTTCATGTTTAAAATTGTGAATTGCAAATGTTGTGTATGTAAATAAAGACGAATGCAGCGCATGTATGCTTCGCAGTTAAAAGTACCAGGTTTGCATGTAGCATTTCAGAATAGAACTTGGTGTTAATTTAAAAGTGAAATCAGAACGACACAATGTAAGTTTTAGCAAGCACTGATTTAAACAGTTGCACAATCGTCAAGCTACAACACAAGTTACGTAGGTCTTACACACTAATCACTAGTGAGCAACAAGCCGGCAGCAATGCCGTAACTTGCATAGGTGACATGTTTGCGATTCTAAGATGGATTCATGGGTTCAAGCAAAATTAGTAGCGGGGAAATCGTGGATTGATGTCAAAAGTTGAGATGCGTATTATACATGGTGATATAGAAATTCTATCAAAATTTAGTAAAAGTCAGGGTGCATATTATACACGGAAATTTATGGTAGATGCGCACAGGGGATTCACAGAGAAACCTGAAACTGGAGGCATAGATAAAGATAACACAAATAAATCAGCAAAGAACAGCCTGGAAAACTGTTCTGAAGCTAATATAAATGTGTTTGTTTAAATGTAAGGACTATAGTAAACAAAAGAAATGATCTAAACATTATGGTAGAAGATATTGACCCTCACATAACAGGTATAACAGAATCAGCCAACACTGATATATCAGATGCCAAATTGGGACTGACAGGCTATGTAATGTTTAAGAAATATGGAATAGGAAGAAAGGGAGGTGGAGTTATTCTATGTATTAATGAATCTATCCAGGCTTACAAAATAAAATTAGAAAGAGAAGCAGATTGCGAAGAAGCTGTTTGGTGTAACATAGTTACGGGAAACTCAACGTTAACGGTTGGGTTAGTTTATCAAAGTCCAAACATAAGCATAGAAGAGAATGAAAAAGTACAGAACATTATAAGGGAAGTGAGCAAATGGGATTGTATTATGATGGGAGATTTTAACCTTGGGCATATACAATGGAATTCTCTACAGAGTACGGTGAGTGAGGACCACAAGTTTTTAGTTTTAGTTCAGGATAGTTTCCTTTCTCAACATGTGCTAGAACCAACCAGGGATGAGAATGTGTTAGACATGGTTTTGTCCTCACAGAATGAATTAGTTAACAATGTCAAGATATGTGTGCCAATGGGGAGTAGTGATCACAACCAGATACATTTTACCATTAAAGTAAAATAATCAGAAAGGATTAATAAAAAGCAGTACAGGAGCAATTTCCACAAAGGAAGATATAAGAATATGAGGAAATATTTAGCAAAGATAGACTGGAATAACACACTGAAGAATAAGACAGCAACAGAATGCTGGAATATCTTAGAGTGAAATTTAATGCATCGTCAATAAATTTGTTCCTTTGAAAAAACAAGGGAAACGGTCCAAAAAGAAACACTTATCGAAAGCAGCCATTAGAAAAATTAATTATAAACAAATGATGTGGAAGTCATATAGACATACTGGAAATGTTGAAGACTACAACATTTATAAAGAAGCACTTAACCAAGCTACAGCAGAAATTAGAAATTCAAAGAGAAGCTATGAAAAAAAATTAGCTTGTAATATAAAACATGACAGCAAGAGTTTTTATGCGTATGTTTGTAGCAAACAGAAAGTTCAGGATAAAGTCGGTCCTCTAGAAGTGCTGGAAATATAATATCACAGGGATTCTTAATGACAGAAGACCTGAATGAGTATTTTAGTTTGGTGTTTACCAGGGAAGATATTAGTTCACTGCCAGTACCAGAGGCTAAGTTCAAGGTGACAGAATCAGACTATTTAGGACAGTTAGTTGTAACCTCAGAAATGGTAGCTAAGAAAATAAGGGCTATGAACGATAATAAATCATCTGGAGTGGATGAGATTCCGCCCAAACTACTATTGGAAATTGTAGAACACTTTAGCATACCGCTTGCACAGTTTTCAATTTGTCATTAGAAGAGAGAATTTTCCTTTAGGATGGAAAGAAGGAAACATTATACCGTTATTAAAAAAAGGTTCGAGAAACAAGTCTGAGAACTATAGACCAGTGAGTTTAACATCAGAGATTTCCAAATTAAAAAAAAAACTAATTCAAGATCACACGGTGGATTTTCTTGTTAAACATAACTTGATAAACCCATCTCAACATGGGTTTCTAAAAAGCGAGGTCATGCTTAACAAATATGTGATGTTTTTTGGAAGATATCACTAAGTGGGTAGACGAGGGATCACTAGTAGATATAATCTACTTAGATTTTCAGAAAGCTTTCGACAAAGTGCCATATCAAAGATTACTGCTTAAATTAACAGCCCATGGCATAGGAAATTGTATAATAAACTGGACAGAAAAATGGCTGATTGACAGAAGACAACGGGTAGTAGTTGATGGGGAGGCTTCAAACTGGAAATCAGTCTTCAGTGGGGTACCACAGGGATCAAAACTGGGACCTATATTATTCATGATATATATCAACGTTTGGACGATGATATAACAAGCAAGGTGTTGAAATTTGTGGATGATACAAAAGTTTAGAAGGATTAAAAGTGATGGAGATAGACAGCATTTAAAAGATGATCTTGACAGATTGATCAGGTGGTCTGAAAAGTGGCAAATGTTGTTCAATTTTAGGAAATGTAAATGCCTCCATACAGGACATGGGAAGGAAGATGTACAATACACAATGGGGAGTACTGTACTAAGTACTACTGTAAAAGAAAAGGACTTAAGGTTAACCATTAGTGCTGTTATGAAGGTTTCAGAGCAGTGCGGAATTGCAGCTTCAAAGGGAAATGAAATCCTTGGATTAATTAGTTGAAATATAGCGTACAAGGAAAAAGAACTAATAATACTGCTGTACAAAACAATAGTTAGGCCTCATTTAGAATATTGTATATAAGGCCATATCGCAAGAGGTACATAGATATGCTAGAAATAGTAGAGGAGAGCGACTAAAATGATACCAAAACTGAGGAATCTTAGTTATGAAATATGCCTAAAAGAATGTGGTTTAACAACACTAGAGACCAGGAGATTGAGAGGAGATCAGATAGAAGTCTTTAAAATATTGAATGGTTATGAAAATGTTGATAGAAATATTTTTTCTCAGTTTTTTTATACACGTACGGGGTATAGATAAAAAAGGTTGGACTCTCTATAAGCGAAAGACTTCCTTGTCCACCTTGTCATCTACTGTTATTTCTCTGGGTGGCAATCTTGTTCAATCTTGTTACAAAATAGCTGTCTTGGTTATGTTCCATAAATGCTGTGATTTTGGCAGAAATGCGTACCTTGTAATCTCTTCTTTCAATGTCCAGTTTATTTTCTTTGACAAACAACCCAAAATAATAAAATACCTGTATTTACGATCCTATAGGTTAAAAAACAATAGACTGTTTGGTCAAATGGCATTATATTTTATCAATTAAAAGGACCTCTTTTCTCAAAACGTTGCCTTTTTAAAGTCTGCTTCTCTTTGCAATAAATCAACAACTACTGAAGATATTCAAACAAATGACGTATCATTTTAGAGCTCATTATCTCTGGGATCTAACACCACTCACTTTAAAAATGTTGCAACTTAATAGCCATTTTGCTGTGGCAGTTAACATATATATGATGTGTAGAACATTTTTATTTGGTCAAATAGCGTTATATTTATAGTTTTGCTCCAGCTAAGTGAAGATGTCTATGTCCTTTCATAATGGAGACATCTTCTATATTGACCAATGATATTGATATTGTATGTATGTCCTGTGTACACGGCAAGCAAGATACCTGGTAGTGATTCTTGGATATCCATTAAAAAGATATAACTATGTAAGATTAGCTACTCCCAGTATTCTTTCCATATTTTACACAAGATAATTTGATACTATAGTACCAATTAAGGCATTACATACTTTGACATTGCCAGAGTCAATCTCAGGCATCGCATACCTGGCTCTTGTCTGTGTCACAGCGATATTCTGAGGATGACAATTTTCATCAATATAAAATTTTCTCCTCTTGTTGTGTCTGCAAGAAAAATAATAAAGATAGTTTAAATAAAATCACAGAACAAAGTACCAGTAGTGGCAGAAATAGCAACATTTATCGAAACATTGTGTACAAATAAAAAGGTAAGTTATTATAATTGTATTTAATACCATATCAAGTTCCTAATTAAGAGTGCTCAACATACTTTAAACTTCACTCACCGGCAGAGCTGCTCAGTCGAACACCATCTCAACTTCTCTGGGAAGCATTCGTGCATCGATGCTTTATTTATTACATGGAGACTTAGTTACTATATGTACACAAATATCCACCACTGTCTATATCCAGGCTCTCATTCATACATTTGAATGAACTAACGCAATGTGGAGTGAACAAACTTGCCCAAGGTTTGAAACGGCAGTAAGATGATTGAAATCCAGCTACAATTTCTCAATTGAGAGTTTGATGCTCTGACCACTGTGCCATCATGCCACTATGCCACTGTACCACTATGCCATTATGCCACTATGTCCCACTGTAATGTGATAGTGACTATTAGTGTATGTCTTAATTAACTGTACTTCTGAACACAGGATGGCACCTTAAGGATGACTAAATTTAAGTTCTAGAAGCCCCGTTTTGTTAATAGGTCATGGATGTATGTATACTAGTTATACTCTGCAGAACATTGTAATTTATTATATATGTATTAGTGTTCTATTTGAATTAATTTTGGGCTCAATTAAACAAATTCTTCTTCTGGCTGCGCACATGACACTGTAACTGCCGTAATACATTTGTAAAAAAACAATACCATGATTGTAACTAAGTGCATGCACTCAGTACAGCAATCCATATGTAAATACAATGTCATTTATTGCTATCATTAAGTTCATACAGAACACTTTTGTCACTGTACTGGATTACCTTGTATTCTTGCCATACTGCCAATATATATATATAAACAGCATACACTTAAACGTTAGAGTACAATTTGTTGACTTTACACAAGAGGTGTTGTTAAAACTAATCACACTTCCTTTGGTATATACATATATATATCACTGCTGCAGAGTTTAAATCAACATTGCAATGAAGACTACATGACACATCTCCTATTACAGACCCAACAATTACCAAGTAACCAACATCGATATCTATTGCATGGGCACACATCCGCAAATAACATTGAAGTTCCTCATTTCCACACATCAAACTACCCGTCGGGTAAAGGATAACTGATTCAGCAAACTTCCTGCTAATGATTATAACCCCTAGTTTATTCTGGGTACTGGAATAGATAGCCCCCCCTATTAAAGGAAGACTTTATGTGGAAGAATACCAGTTTTGCTAGAACTAGGCTACAGACAACTTGAGACAAGACAGAAGGAGGATGCCAGTACCTGAAGCAGAGGGCCATGGCCTCTCCGGCAGCTGTCGCCTCATCCAGCAGTGACGCGTTGGCAATGTCCATTCCGGTCAAGTCACTGATCATCGTCTGGTAGTTGAGGAGGCCCTCCAGTCTGCCCTGGGCCACCTCCGGCTGGTAGGGTGTATACTGTGTGGTCCTCATCACAGAAATAGGACTTCACGTTGATTTGACAGTTATTCATTCACTGATTTGTTAGTTCAGTCATTCATTCAGTGTTTCGTTCAGTTACCCATTCTGTATTTTTTCATTAAGTCATCAAATCAGTCATTCATTCAGTCCTTCATTCATTAGGTTGGCCCTTCATTCACTCGTTCATTCATTAAGTAATTCAGTCAATCATACATTCATTAACTCATTCAATCATTGTGTCCTACATTCAGTCATTCACTCATTAATTCATTCACTAATGCATTCATTCATTCATTCATTCAGAACTCCATTAATTCATTCCTTAGTTGACAATCCACCATTCAGTCAGTCAATCACTCACTCAGTAATTTATTCAGTCATTAAGAACTTCATTCAGTTATTTTCATTCAGTTATACATTCACTCACTCACTCACTCACTCACTCACTCAAATTGTATCAGCAATATTTGTCAGTGTTTTGTTGTATATAACGCAAATAATGGTGCTAACATGTTTTTTTGCTGCAACGCAGTTTCGCCGTATTAAAATTGTAAGTACTTCACTCAAAGCAACTTTGAAAACACACATTTTATTACATAAATGGTAGAGATTCAGGTTTTTATTTCAATAATTTTTCCTATTGCATATGGTGTAACTGAGAAGCACCAGTAGGTATACTGGTCTAACCTGTTTCTACTGAGCGTAAATTGAATCTATGATGTTTTCACAAAAATGTAAAGATACATTTTGCTTATGCATAGAATCGACATTCTAAATCAGAACTAGTTATTTAATTAAATTGTGTCCATACAACTTGTTGGCAAATTTGACAACTTTGTTTTTGGTTAAATTCTTCCAAATTTAGAGAAAAAGGAATACATTTTGTGGCACATGAATCCTACCACCTTTTTTCTGCACAGTCAAAACGAAGTCATATACTTGACAACACAAAGCAAACAACTGCTCCATAAAGGCAACAGAGCTTCTAAACTAGATTATTTCTCAATCCAAGCAAAACTAAGTACATGTATATCAATCCAGGCACACATTCTAATCTACACACCTTAGATGGGAGTCAAATAGAGAATGTAGAAGATTTTAAATACCTTGGCTCCTATACTAACTCTCAACAGGACATTCAGATTCATTCAACAAACAGAGTGGTTAAACTCGTGGATTTTTAGATTAATCCCTGAAAGTTTGGCTACCGAGGTGCAAACTGTTTAGGAGAAAAACATTAATATATATATATATGTGCTTGCTCGATTATAGTAAGATTGATGACTATGTAAAAGCTGTATTGAAACCTCAAATTAATTCTTTTTTAGTGTTATACACTAGGTAACTGAAACAAGAATATCAGTGTAGTTGAATTTCTTTGTTTTGGTGACATGTGATGCTCATATATATCCACCTGTATCTTCCAAATTATAATTTGATACAATACATTTCATTCAATACCAACAGATGGTGCTGCTGTAGACACTCCATGTGGTCTGTGGTGACTGTATGTCTACGTTAAAGAAACAGAATGACAGTACAACTGTATGCTAGAAACCAACAATTCCAAAGGTGACATTGACCAACGCTGCAGAAGATTACCATTTTGTCAGCTCTGGCCTGATAAGTGTCTTCTTCTCAATGGCATATCAGGTGATGAGAGAGACAATGTTTACAGTGTGTCTCATAATCCACCAGCCATTATCACATCACTGTGTTACATCACTGTGTGAGGCTTGCGTCTACATTGCTAATGGGAAGAACCATTCAGTATATAATCCTGTGGGCACACCACGGACCACATTCGCCAATTTGAGAAACCATTTAGAATCAAGACACCAGTTCTTAACCTTTTTGGGCTGTGACCCAAATGTTGGTGGCGGGATATGCTTGGCAACTTATATACCTTCAAACGGTTAAATAAATAAGTATATATAAATGAATTATAAGTTACAGCGTTAATTAAACTTGCTTTGCGTTCATTAGTTTATCAATGTAAAAAGAGGACATTCCTTGCTAACAGAAAGTGAAAATGGCAGATCATATGATTTAGACAATGTTTGATAGATATTATGCTAATTTACTTCATATTAGTGATAAGTAGGCAAATAATCTGATATATAGGCAGCGTAATGTGTCTGGACATGCCGATTAAAGCAATATGTCTGTGAAAGTGTATTTTGAAGGCATTTTGATATGGAGTGAATCAAAAATGGTACAGGGTTTTACCCATGCAGTGCATGCTTGATACATTTTCAGCAGCACCAAGCAATCTGACTTGCCCATATCAGATGCATGAGTCTGTGAGATGAATACTTTTCGTCAAATAGTGCCTGAATTTGAAATGTTGTATAACATTATTATATCACACATTTCAAACTTTTGCAAGATTTGGCATTCAACATCCGTCTCGCATGTCACTGGTATGAACAAGTGGGAGACTAATGGACAATTTGGAGAGTGACTGCAGATTATTGGTAACCAATTCGAAATGGCTAGGAGACCCATTTTTACATCACAATCCAGGGGTTAAGAACCGCTGATCTACACATATAAGATTCGCTGATCTACACTGATCTACACTGTACTTGCATTTAAAGGTGGACATTTTATACAGAACTAGTTTGGGCTTATGTGAATTCCAGTTAGCAACTGTGCAGGAAAAGAAGCTAAACTTGAAGACATCAGTTTCAACTGATGAAACAAGGTAGTACCATAAAAATACCAAAAAGTATACAATTCAGGTTTCAGTTTTGGTCAAAAAATTATTTTCTTTGTTTCATCTCAAATTTGGAATGTGAATAGAAGTATTGGAAGATATGGAGACAATATATCGTCACACAAGGATTGTTTTCACCGACTGTATGCTACATCTTCACCAAGCTGGAACAAAATTAAATGTAACACTATCTGACCAAATTATTTTTCTACTGAGCTTTTCTACTACTGCTGTACAGTAGCTGTACTACCAAAAGCAATGCACTCTGTTGGGTTTTCTAAAAATGTTGGTTTTTGTTTGACATTCAGGGTATGGACGCCATACATCACACCTACCATCCAGGGTTCTCAAAGATGTTGCGTTGGATAGTTGTGGGTACATGACAGTTGTAGTATCCCATGCCGATATACGTCCGCCACATCTTGTTCTTCCCTGCAATTGTGGCTGCATACTTCAGCAGCTCAAACTCACCTGTAACAAAAATAAAGTAGATATGCTCTTAAAAACAGTTTTACATTTGTTTTTTATTGTAAAATTATATAATACAAGCAATATGTTCACTAACATACTGGCCACACAAATAAGTTTTAATGTAAAGTTCTATAATACAAGCTATACGTCCACTAACATACTGGCCACACAGATATGTTTTAATGTAAAGTTCTATAATACAAGCTATACGTCCACTAACACACTGGCCACACAGATATGTTTTAATGTAAACTTATATAGTACAAGCTGTATGTTCACTAACACACTGGCCACACAGATATGTTTAATGTAAAGTTATATAGTACAAGCTATATGTTCACTTACACACTGATCACACATATGTATTTAATGTAAAGTTATATAGTACAAGCTATATGTTCACTAACACACTGGCCACACAGATATGTTTAATGTAAAGTTATATAGTACAAGCTGTATGTTCACTTACACACTGGCCACACATATATATTTAATGTAAAGTTATATAGTACAAGCTATATGTTCACTAACACACTGGCCACACAGATATGTTTAATGTAAAGTTATATAGTACAAGCTGTATGTTCACTTACACACTGATCACACATATGTATTTAATGTAAAGTTATATAGTACAAGCTATATGTTCACTTACACACTGGCCACACAGATATGTTTAATGTAAAGTTATATAGTACAAGCTATATGTTCACTTACACACTGGCCACACATATATATTTAATGTAAAGTTATATAGTACAAGCTATATGTTCACTTACATACTGACCACACATATATATATTTAATGTAAAGTTATATAGTACAAGCTGTATGTTCACTTACACACTGGCCACACATATATATAGTACAAGCTGTATGTTCACTTACACACTGGCCACACATATATATTTAATGTAAAGTTATATAGTACAAGCTATATGTTCACTTACACACTGGCCACACATATATATTTAATGTAAAGTTATATAGTACAAGCTGTATGTTCACTTACACACTGGCCACACATATATATTTAATGTAAAGTTATATAGTACAAGCTATGTTCACTGTTATATATTTAATGTAAAGTTATATAGTACAAGCTACATGTTCACTAACATACTGACCACACATATATATATTTAATGTAAAGTTATATAGTACAAGCTATATGTTCACTAACACACTGGCCACACAGATATGTTTAATGTAAAGTTATATAGTACAAGCTATATGTTCACTAACACACTGGCCACACAGATATGTTTAATGTAAAGTTATATAGTACAAGCTGTATGTTCACTAACACACTGGCCACACAGATATGTTTTAATGTAAAGTTACATAGTACAAGCTATATGTTCACTAACACACTGACCACATAGATATGTTTTAATGTAAAGTTATATATTACAAGCTATATGTTCACTAACATACTGACCACACAGATATGTTTTAAAGTAAATTTATATAGTACAAGCTATATGTTCACTAACATACTGACCACACAGATATGTTTTATTGTAAAGTTATATAGTACAAGCTTTATGTTCACTAACACACTGGCCACACAGATATGTTTTAATGTAAAGTTATATAGTACAAGCTATATGTTCACTAACATACTGACCACACAGATATGTTTTAATGTAAAGTTATTTAGTACAAGCTATATGTTCACTAACATACTGAACACACAGATATGTTTTAATGTAAAGTTATATAGTACAAGCTATATGTTCACTAACATACTGACCACACAGATATGTTTTATTGTAAAGTTATATAGTACAAGCTATATGTTCACTAACATACTGACCACACATATATGTTTTATTGTAAAGTTATATAGTACAAGCTATATGTTCACTAACATACTGGCCACAGATATGTTTTATTGTAAAGTTATATAGTACAAGCTATATGTTCACTAACATACTGACCACACATATATGTTTTAATGTAAAGTTATATAGTACAAGCTATATGTTCACTAACATACTAACCACACATATATGTTTTATTGTAAAGTTATATAGTACAAGCTATATGTTCACTAACATACTGACCACACAGATATGTTTTAATGTAAAGTTATATAGTACAAGCTATATGTTCACTAACATACTGACCACACAGATATGTTTTAATGTAAAGTGTTATAGTACAAGCTATATGTTCACTAACATACTGACCACACAGATATGTTTTAATGTAAAGTTATATAGTACAAGCTATATGTTCACTAACATACTGACCACACAGATATGTTTTAATGTAAAGTTATATAGTACAAGCTATATGTTCACTAACATACTGACCACACAGATATGTTTTAATGTAAAGTTATATAGTACAAGCTATATGTTCACTAACATACTGACCACACAGATATGTTTTATTATAAAGTTATATAGTACAAGCTATATGTTCACTAACATACTGACCACACATATATGTTTTATTGTAAAGTTATATAGTACAAGCTATATGTTCACTAACATACTGACCACACAGATATGTTTTATTGTAAAGTTATATAGTACAAGCTATATGTTCACTAACATACTAACCACACATATATGTTTTAATGTAAAGTTATATAGTACAAGCTATATGTTCACTAACATACTCACCACACAGATATGTTTTAATGTAAAGTTATATATTACAAGCTATATGTTCACTAACATACTGACCACACATATATGTTTTAATGTAAAGTTATATATTACAAGCTATATGTTCACTAACATACTGACCACACAGATATGTTTTATTGTAAAGTTATATATTACAAGCTATATGTTCACTAACATACTGACAACACATATGTTTTATTGTAAAGTTCTATAGTACAAGCTGTATGTTCACTAACTTATTGACTACACAGATATGTCTTATGGTAAAGTTATATAGTACAAGCTATATGTTCACTAACATACTGAACACATAGATATGTTTTAATGTAAAGTTATATAGTACAAGCTGTATGTTCACTAACACACTGGCCACACAGATATGTTTTAATGTAACGTTGTATAGTACAAGCTATATGTTCACTAACATACTGACCACACAGATATGTTTTATTGTAAAGTTATTTAGTACAAGCTATATGTTCACTAACACACTGGCCACACAGATATGTTTTAATGTAAAGTTATATCGTACAAGCTATATGTTCACTAACATACTGACCACACAGATATGTTTTAATGTAAAGTTATTTAGTACAAGCTATATGTTCACTAACATACTGACCACACAGATATGTTTTAATATAAAGTTATTTAGTACAAGCTATATGTTCACTAACATACTGACCACACAGATATGTTTTAATGTAAAGTTATATAGTACAAGCTATATGTTCACTAACATACTGACCACACAGATATGTTTTAATGTAAAGTTATATAGTACAAGCTATATGTTCACTAACATACTGACCACACATATATGTTTTATTGTAAAGTTATATAGTACAAGCTATATGTTCACTAACATACTGACCACACAGATATGTTTTAATGTAAAGTTATATAGTACAAGCTATATGTTCACTAACATACTGACCACACAGATATGTTTTAATGTAAAGTTATATAGTACAAGCTATATGTTCATTAACATACTGACCACACAGATATGTTTTATTATAAAGTTATATAGTACAAGCTATATGTTCACTAACATACTGACCACACATATATGTTTTATTATAAAGTTATATAGTACAAGCTATATGTTCACTAACATACTGACCACACAGATATGTTTTATTGTAAAGTTATATAGTACAAGCTATATGTTCACTAACATACTAACCACACATATATGTTTTAATGTAAAGTTATATAGTACAAGCTATATGTTCACTAACATACTAACCACACAGATATGTTTTAATGTAAAGTTATATATTACAAGCTATATGTTCACTAACATACTGACCACACAGATATGTTTTAATGTAAAGTTATATATTACAAGCTATATGTTCACTAACATACTGACCACACAGATATGTTTTATTGTAAAGTTATATATTACAAGCTATATGTTCACTAACATACTAACCACACAGATATGTTTTAATGTAAAGTTATATATTACAAGCTATATGTTCACTAACATACTGACAACACATATATGTTTAATTGTAAAGTTCTATACTACAAGCTGTATGTTCACTAACATACTGACTACACAGATATGTCTTATGGTAAAGTTATATAGTACAAGCTATATGTTCACTAACATACTGAACACATAGATATGTTTTAATGTAAAGTTATATAGTACAAGCTATATGTTCACTAACATACTGAACACATAGATATGTTTTAATGTAATGTTATATAGTACAAGCTGTATGTTCACTAACACACTGGCCACACAGATATGTTTTAATGTAACGTTGTATAGTACAAGTTATATGTTCACTAACATACTGACCACACAGATATGTTTTATTGTAAAGTTATATAGTACAAGCGATATGTTCACTAACATACTGACCACACAGATAAGTTTTATTGTAAAGTTATATAGTACAAGCTATATGTTCACTAACATAATGACCACACAGATATGTTTTAATGTAAACTTTTATAGTACAAGCTATATGTTCACTAACATACTGACCACACATATGTTTTATTGTAAAGTTATATAGTACAAGCTATATGTTCACTAACATACTGACCACACAGATATGTTTTAATGTAAAGTTTTATAGTACAAGCTATATGTTCACTAACATACTGACCACACAGATATGTTTTAATGTAAAGTTATATAGTACAAGCTATATGTTCACTAACATACTGACCACACAGATATGTTTTATTATAAAGTTATATAGTACAAGCTATATGTTCACTAACATACTGACCACATAGATATGTTTTAATGTAAAGTTATATAGTACAAGCTATATGTTCACTAACATACTAACCACACAGATATGTTTTATTGTAAAGTTATATAGTACATGCTATATGTTCACTAACATACTGACCATACAGATATGTTTTAATGTAAAGTTATATAGTACAAGCTATATGTTCACTAACATACTGACCACACAGATATGTTTTATTGTAAAGTTATATAGTACAAGCTATATGTTCACTACCATACTAACCACACAGTTATGTTTTATTGTAAAGTTATATAGTACAAGCTATACGTTCACTAACATACTGACCACACAGATATGTTTTATTGTAAAATTATATAGTACAAGCTATACGTTCACTAACATACTAACCACACAGATATGTTTTAATGTAAAGTTATATAGTACAAGCTATATGTTCACTAACATACTGACCACACAGATATGTTTTATTGTAAAGTTCTATAGTACAATCTATATGTTCACTAACATACTAACCACACATATATGTTTTAATGTAAAGTTATGTAGTACAAGCTATATGTTCACTAACATACTGACCACATAGATATGTTTTAATGTAAAGTTATATAGTATAAGCTATATGTTCACTAACATACTGACCACATAGATATGTTTTAATGTAAAGTTATATAGTATAAGCTATATATTCACTAACATACTGACCACACAAATATGTTTTTATGTAAAGTTATATAGTACAAGCTATATGTTCATTAACATACTAACCACACATATATGTTTTAATATAAAGTTATATAGTACAAGCTATATGTTCACTAACATACTGACCACACAGATATGTTTTAATGTAAAGTTATATAGTACAAGCTATATGTTCACTAACATACTGACCACACAGACATGTTTTAATGTAAAGTTATATAGTATAAGCTATATGTTCACTAACATACTGACCACACAAATATGTTTTTATGTAAAGTTATATAGTACAAGCTATATGTTCATTAACATACTGACCACACAGATATGTTTTATTGTAAAGTTATATAGTACAAGCTATATGTTCACTAACATACTAACCACACAGATATGTTTTAATGTAAAGTTATTTAGTACAAGCTATATGTTCATTAACATACTGACCACACAGATGTTTTATTGTAAAGTTATATATTACAAGCTATATGTTCACTAACATACTAACCACACAGATATGTTTTAATGTAAAGTTATATAGTACAAGCTATATGTTCACTAACATACTGACCACACAGATATGTTTTAATGTAAAGTTATTTAGTACAAGCTATATGTTCACTAACATACTGAACACATAGATATGTTTTAATGTAGTTATTTAGTACAAGCTATATGTTCACTAATATACTGACCACACAAATATGTTTTAATGTAAAGTTATTTAGTACAAGCTATATGTTCACTAACATACTGACCACACAGATATGTTTGAATGAAGCAGAAACAATTTTTGAATTAACAGCTGAATGTTTAAAAAAATCACTGTGTTGTTATTAAAATATCTGAATAGTGAGCTTGGGCAATTCCTGTTTTACTTCTGAAATACTTTAGGAACAAAAATGCTTCATTAAAACAAATTTGGGCAGTCAGCATGTTACAGCAGATTTAGATTTAACAAGATTGCCACTCAGATAATTAACTCTAGATAGCAGGTGGACTAGGAAGCCTTTGGCTTATCGAGAGTCCAACCCTTTTTATGTACATATATCCGGCCCTTCTGAGGTATGTGTTGATATTATTTTAAAACATATTCACTCTACTAGCACCCACACAATCAGTAGATATAGTTTATGCTGTATCACATAATTTTGCTGTAAAAACAAATAGAAAAGTTCCCTTTAATTGGCCTGGCATAAAGACAATATCCCTCATTAAATTCTCTCTAAACCAAAATCGCTTTCTCTGTGTTTTGTAAATACAAAATCAATAATCACATCATGTCACATCCTGTACTATGAGACACTGTCTTCAGGCAGGGGACTTAGAGCTTGCACTGCGAAGAAGGCAAAGACACTGAGCAGTTTTGTTCCAATGTCCATCAAGATTATCAATAAATCCTAAAAAGTTATTTCGAATTGGGGCAGTTTATGAGTTAGTGGGTTAATGATTTAAATTGAGTCATTATTTTTTTACTTTTTTTTAAGTAACCACCGATCAATAATGTACAAAATATTAAATTGTTAACTGAAGTGGTATATCCTCCACCATCACTGTATAGTTGAGGGGGGAAGAATATGTAAGAATGTAATCTTATCTTATAACTTAAAATTATAATCTTATAAATCGTAATCTTATAAATTTTCAAATGAATTAAGTTTACAATCTTCGGATACCATCCTAAACACAAGTGATGTTAATTATGCTTATGACAAATTCATAAATATATTTATTAATATGTTTAACAAACATTGCCGAGTCAAACAAGTCTTGAGAAAGCATTATATTAGAAATAAACCTTGGTTCACTAAGGGGTTAAACCTTGGTTCACTAAGGGGTTAAACCTTGGTTAACTAAGGGGTTAAACCTTGATTCACTAAGGGCTTAAACCTTGGTTCACTAAGGGCTTAAACCTTGGTTCACTAAGGGGTTAAACCTTGGTTCACTAAGGGATTAAAGCTGCTTGTGCTAAGAAAAAGAGGCTATACAAAGCTTTTATTTCATCCAGATCTGCAGAAGCAGAACAAAAATGTAAAACTTATAATAAAAATAAGTTAATATAGATATTAAAACTCACTAAAAAAAACACTACAGCACATTGTTAGAGAAACAAAGAAATAATGTCAAGGAAACTTAGAAAATATTAAACAGGATAATCAACAAACAATTTAACACACTTCCGTATCCTGAATATTTTATGAGAAATAACAAAATCATTACAGACAGGACGGATACAGCAAATGGATTTAATACTTTTTTATAAGTGTTGGCCCAAATCTAGCAAAGCATATTTCATTACCTGTAAAGGTTGTCTATTTATGATTACTTGGGGAAAAGTCTAGAGAATAGTATGTTTCTAAGTCCAGTTGATGATCAAGAAATTATTTGTTCAACATTTAAAAAAATTAATGTCAATAGATTATTGTGATATTAACATGAGAATAGTTTAAAAAATCATTACTCAGATTATAAAACCATTCAGTCATAATATGCAATGTATCCTTTTAAACAGGTGTATTTCCGAGCAAAATTAAAATAGCTAGAGTTACTCCGGTTTTTAAATCTGGAGAAAAGGGTGTATTTACAAATTACAGACCTATTTTATTGCTACCACAATTTCCTAAAATTTTTGAGAATAGGTTGGACAAATTCATAAACAAATATGATGTACTTTGTCCAAGCCAGTATAGCCTTAGATCTAACAGGTCAACTTCTCTTGCTCTTCTAGAATTGGTGTTCACCACGGTTCGATTTTTGGACCAAAGTACACTGTATATATCTATTTAATTAGCTACTTTACTATGTCTATGTCTGTTGTTGTTGAAATAAACTTTCATTCATTCATTCATTCATTCATTCATCCATTCATTCATCCATTCATTTAACAAACAGCTTTAGTTTAGGTACGTAAAAGCTATTCATGTTTATAACCATTTCCCGCTCCCAAATGTTTTAATTAAAGACAGTTTATACAAAGATTTTGCTATGTCTTCAGTCTTGCACAGATAAAGCTGACCTGTTCCACAACAAGGTCAAGGTACTTCAAGATTAGACAACTCATGTCCAAAGGTAAACATTGCAGCTCAGTGGCTAGTGCTGCTACAGGGTGTTGTCAATCTTGTGGCAGTACAGGGTTCCCACAAATCTCACATCATCAAGAAACTGCTAATGTCTGCTATATAATCATTGATATTTATGTGATGTCTGATTAACTGAATATTATGGGGTGTGATAACAATGTGTCAACATTTTCACACCCATTCAATATTGTTAACAATTTTATTTGATCTCATCTTAATTCCCCCCCCCCCTCTCTCTTTCTTCAGGGTTGTCAAACCATATACTTTTAGACAGTTTTCATGACTAAAATGTCTCAGTTCTGAAATAAATTAAGTTGTTCTCCTCTGTAGTCTTTCTAGCATATGTATGTGCCCTTCCAGTCTGACACTAATTATTTTAATATTTGTTGTGTCATACAACATAAACAACATAAACCTACAATTCTACATATTTGAGTAATGTCCAGCAATTGCATGACAGACTTTGCAATCATTCAAGCAATACTTTTGTTTTTAAACTATTATATTAAAGTAATCTAATATCTCATCTAAAGTCACATCCCATAAATAGAATTATAATTTGGATGCTACTGTGATCTTATTCACAAAACTTATTCCTATTCAGAATCTCCAACCATGTGATTCAGAAATTCAGAACAGAATTGAAAAAGAGTGACGTAACATGTGCTACTGGCAGTGATAGTACTACCACTAAAAGAAGTATTCAGGTCACGAGACAGTAATGTGAGTCTACCTGTTTTGAATAAAGAATTAGCATTGTGTTGCGCCTGCACACAAACTTGGTAACTGCTCACAAATGCCACATCAATTTGTAAAAACCATGTGGTTTCATGTTTCCTTTAATTTGTATTGCTTCCTCTCATGCATACACTGTACTGTCTGGTGTAAATGATACACTGTGTACACCGCACTGGCTGTCTAGGTGGGCATGGTGTATGTATGGTGCACATTTGGTACTGTATGAGCACATATGGTGTACATCTTGCAAAGCCATTGTATCGTGTAGTTGTCTGGCTTCGTATGGCACCAGTACTGGTGAGAAAATCTTGGGTTCGGTTCTGGCAGGAAAATCTTGATATTGGTGCAGAAATTTAAAAAAAAAATTTGGAAGCATTGAAGAGATAAGTATTGTTATTGCATAAATATTATTTGTAAATTATCCAGACATATTTTAAAAAAAAACTGTAGTTAAATGCACAGTAGTCAGAGAAAGCGTATTTGAGGAAGTTAGTCGTGGGCCATAGCCGAAGCTTCGGTGGGAGATATCCGGGGGAAATTGTGTTGGTTGATGTGGCTAGTGTCTCACGTATTTGCTAGCACACTGAATAACCTAAATAAACAAGGCAATCTAGCGTAAAGTGTAACGTTTCTGCAAAGTAAACAGTCTTCTTAAAAACTACATAGTGAATACTGTAAACATAGTTGACTAAACTATTTTGAATAGCGAATTAGATTATTATCATTATTACTAAATAACTTCTGATATGGCACCTTGCAAGCGGCAAGTCAAGGCAAAGCAACACTTGGTGTGCGATGACTGCCACAGCTGGGTAGATTTTGCCTTGTCCGGCTATGGAAAGTCATGGGCAGATAGTAAGGAAAAGGGATTCACCTTTCAGTGCATGGGGTGTTGGAAGGTGGAATGTCTGTGGAAAGAGGTAGTTAGGTCGACAGATATTGTGAACGGGATGGAGATGAGAATTAGCAAGGAGACAGATGGAATGAAGAGAGATGACAGGGAGAGAGTTGGGAATCCTGTGAGACTGAAGGAGCAGAGTAATAGCAAGATGACTGAGGAAAGGAGACTGAGAGGAGGGAAGGTGATTGGAAGGGAAGAAATTGGGGAATCGATGGCAGGAAACATGACAAGTGTGAAGATGTCAGGGGAGAAAATGACCGTAGAGAAAGAGGTAGGAGGGAAAATGGAACAGGAGAGGAGAGAAGAAAATGCAATGGGAGGAAAGTTGATGGGACAAAAGGGAATGAGAGTAAATGTGACAGAAGAGAAGTCAATAAAAGGGACAATGTCAGGAAGAAAGGTGACAAGAGAAAAAACGACAGGAAAGAATGGAACGGAAGAGAATGTGACAGGAGAGAAGACGGCAGGGGGAACAGTCAACAACCAGACAGATACAAACCGGAGGAGCTACTCTGAGGCAGTGATTGAGGGGGCAATGAGAAAAGAGAGGGTGTTCATGGACGACTCTATTCTAAGAAAGACAGATAAGACACAAAGCAAGGGGGAGGATGTCATTGTTTGTTTACCGGGGGCTAGGATAGAACATGTGACTGAAAGGGTAGAGAAGGTATTGGGGAATTGGCAAGGGAGGGTCTTTACTAGTACATGTAGGGATACAAAATGCAGACAGGGAGGGAACAACTGGGATAGTACAGAAGTACACACAGTTAGTGAGGAAGTTAAAGCAGACAAGGGTAGAACAGATTATTCTCTCAGGAATTTGGTCAGTAATGGGAGAAAGGGTGCAACATATAGAAACTGCAAGAGGATGGCAATCAATGCACTAGTTGAGCAGATGTGTGAAGAAGACAGGGTGGGATTCACAGATTTATGGGGATACTTTGTTTGGAGGGAAGATATGTACATGAGAGATGGCCTCCATCTAAGTGGAAAAGGGGCAGCAGTTTTCTCAGAGAACCTGCTGCAATCTGCTGACAGTGGGACAGGTTGCATTTATTTAAACTAAATGCACAAGGAGGATTCACAGAGAAGCCTCGAAATTGGAGGCATAGATAAAGACAACACAAACAAATCAGCCAAAAACAGCCTGGAAAACTGTTCTGAAGCTGGATATAAATGCGTTTGTTTAAATGCAAGGAGCATAGTAAACAAAAGAAGTGAACTAAACATTATGGTAGAAGATACTGACCCTCACATAATATGTATAACCGAATGATGGGCCATCACCGATGTATCAGATGCCGAATTGGGACTGACAGGCTATGTAATGTTTAGGAAAGATAGAATAGGAAGAAAGGGAGATGGAGTTATTTTATATATTAAAGAATCTATTCAGGCTTATGAAATAAAATTAGAAAGAGAAGCAGATTGCGAAGAAGCTGTTTGGTGTAACATAATTACAGGAAACTCAACGTTAACGGTTGGGTTAGTTTATCGAAGTCCAAACATAACCATAGAAGAAAATGAAAAAGTACAAAACATTATAAGGGAAATTAGAAAACGGGACTGAATTATATTGGGGGATTTTTAATTTGGTCATCTACAATGGAAATCTCTACAGAGTACGGGGTGTGAGGACCAACATTTGTTAGTTCTAGTACAAGATTTCTCAACATATGTGCTAGAACTAACCAGGGGTGATAATGTATTTGACATAGTTTTATCCTCACAGAATGAAGTAGTTGACAATGTCAAGATATGTGAGCCAATGGGGAGAAGTGATCAAAACCAGATACATTTTACCATCAAAGTAAAAATGGGAAAGGAATAATAAAAAGTAGTACAGGAGAAATTTCCACAAAGGAAGATATAATAATATGAGGAAATATTTAGCAAAGATAGACTGGAATAACACACTGAAGAATAAGACAGCAACAGAATGCTCGAATATCTTAAAAAATTAGTGAAATTGAGTGCATCGTTGATAAATTTGTTCCCTTGAAAAAACAAGGGAAACGGTCCAGAAAGAAATACTTATTGAAAGAATCCATTAGAAAAATTAAGTACAAACAAATGATGTGGAGGTCATATAGACCTACTGGAAATTATGAAGATTACAACATTTAGAATGATGCACATAACCAAGCTACAACTGAAATAAGAAATTCAAAGAGAAGCTATGACAAAAAATTAGCATGTAATATAGACATGAGAGCAAGAATTTGTATGCGTATGTTCGGAGCAAACAGACAATTCAAGATAATGTCGGTCTTCTAGAAGATAGTGCCTGAAATATAATATCAGAGGGATTCTGGCAGAAGACCTGAATGAGCATTTTAATTTGGTGGTTACCAGGGAAGATATTAGTTCACTGCCAGTACCAGAGGCTAAGTTCAAGGGGGCAGAATCAGACTATTTAGGACAGTTAATTATAACCCTGGAATTGGTAGCTAAGAAAATAAGGGCTATGAAGGATAATAAATTTTCTTGTTAAACATAACTTGATACACCCATCTCAACATGGGTTTCTAAAAGCGAGGTCATGCTTAACACATAGGTTGTTTTTTGGAAGATATCACTAAGATTTTCAGAAAGCTTTCGACAATGTGCCACTTCAAAGATTACTTCTTAAACTAAAGCCTAAAGGCCTATGGCATAGGAGATGGTATAATTAACTGGATAGAAAAATGGCTGATTGACAGAAGACAACAGGTAGTAGTTGATGGGGAGGCTTCAAACTGGAAATCAGTTTTGAGTGGGGTACCACAGAGATCAGTACTGAGACCTATGTTCTTTTTAATATATACCAATGATTTGGACGATGATATAACAAAGAGTGTTGAAATTTGCAGATGATACAAAAGTGTTTAGAAGGATTAGACGTGATGGGGATAGACAGCATTTACAAGATGATCTTGACAGGTTGATCAAATGGTCTGAAAAGTGGCAAATGTCAATGCCTCCACACAGGACATGGGAACGAAGATGTAGAATATACAATGGGGGTACTATACTAAGTACTACTGTAAAAGAAAAGGACTTATGGTTAACCATTAGTGCTCATATGAAGGTTTCAGAGCAGTGCGGAAATGCAGCTTCAAAGGGAAATCAAATCCTTGGATTAATTAGGCGAAACATAAGGTATAATGAAAAAGAAGTAATAATACAGCTGTAGAAAACAATATAGTTAGGCCTCATTTAGAATGTTGTATAGGAGGCCATATCGCATGAAGGACGTAGATATGCTACAAAGAGGACAGAGCAGAGCGCCTAAAATTAAACCAAAACTGAGGGATCTTTGTTACGAAATACACCAGAAAGAATGTGGTTTAATAACACTAAAGAACAGGAAATTGGGAGGAGACCAGACAGAAGTACTCAAAATATTGAATGGTTATGAAAATATTCATAGAAATATTTTTTTCTCAGTTAAGAAAGACAGAAGGACTAGAGGACATGAAGTTACTTTAGTAAAGGACCACTGTAGATTAGATATAAGAAAGATCTCATTTTTACAAAGGACTCCAAATGAATGGAACAGATTATCTGCTGATTGTGTGGGTGCTAGTAATGTGAATATGTTTAAAAATAAAGTCGACACATGACTCAGAAGGGCGGGATACACGTAGATAAAAAGGGTTGGACTCTCGATAAGCCAAAAGGCTTTCTTGTACACCTGCCATCTAGAGTTAATTCTCTGGGTGGCAATCTTGTTAAATCTTGTTAAATATATTGTTTAATAAGTAACTCCAGAAAATTTTGACACATAATGAACAAAATAAACCAGACTATGATCCCAAAGACAACACAGAGCCAGGCACAAAGGCTGCACAGCTTTTGACTTTTTCGTCATATTTACATAAAAACTTAGTCAAGCATGAAAAAGCTATGCTTCATTTGTCTACCTTGAAGAAGTCAATCTGTCAATCAGTTGTGCACTAACATTGGCAACTGATGACAAAAAACATATTATTATGGTGTTTACTGGGTGTTGTTTCCAGCAGCTTGTTTATGTGTGACTAAGTTATCTGTGGGTTTGTCCTGTTTGAAAGGCATTTTGAGTAACATGTTTTCTGACATTGCTTGTGACAGAAGATCTATATTCTATACCTGATTTATTTTTACTTTATGCATGACATACTTACCTATGGGGTCATCAAGTTTCAAAGGTTCTTTGAGTCTGATGTCTTCTGGCATTGCTTGTGACAGAAGATCTTCTATATTCTAAAAAGAAACAACAATTAAATCAGGCTGCATTAGATGAATACATTAAATAAGTAAATAACATATTTTCCCCAACCAAATTATACAGCTTTTCAAGCATCAGGCAGCTCGCATACAACTAAAAAATAATTATATATTTATTCTTGTTACACAACATCAACAATACATGCACAAGCAAGTTTTGCAGCTGACTTGTTTGTACCCTTTTTCACACAACATTACACTCAACACTTAACACTGACTAATCACTAACACAATACCCTCAATATCAACAGGTAGGCAGGCTTACTCAGTCATACCTGTCAGTTGAAAGAACTAAAAGTAGTCAACAAAAGAAGCCCTGGAGGCCTCTAAAGGCAGCAAAAGGTTTACATGGGTGTACCTTTATCTTTGAACAAATAAGTCTTCTGGTGACTCACATGTAATATGATGGCCTATTGGTAGCCATCACCCTGTTCAAGGCCTCTTTTGGTCACTTTTTTCTGTACATTTTTGTACTATCACTGGCACAATTGGTAGTGAAACAAATCAAATGGATCAGTATTAATTAAATAAATGGCTAAAATTACACTGGTTTGTCATTGAAAAACTAAACTGACCAATAATGCGATTGCCATGAATGCCTTCCATGCAAACCGTTCGCGCGTTAAGACGTACTTTTGATTAATTTAAAAAAATATATATTTCTGGCTAAGGGTCTGGTGATGGATATGGTTAAAACATTATTTGCATAGCAGGACACCATTCTTTTGACATTTAATTCAGATTGGGTATAAAAAAAGTTCATTTTACTTAATCTTTAATTGTAAGTCCACAATAGATCAAACAAGTTTACGGCCTTCATGTGTGGGACCTTTGACTTGCCCTGGATCCCTGGCATATAGACGCAAGGTAAGAATGCACCTATGACCTCAGTCTGAATCTGACAGACATACATTTCCAACTTCTAAATACACACCAGGTGAAAGGTGAGTTGGCAAGATGTATTCAACTTTTTACCATACACTGGGTTGATTGCTGCCTCAGATTCAACCCAATGCACCTCAGTCATGAGATGATCGAAACATCAAACTACTGTGTCAGTATCACTTATCACTCAACTGAGCAAAGATGTTTAAATGACTGAGATAATGTTTTATTGGCTAAATAACATGAGACAGCTAGAGCATAGAAAGAAATACGAAACCTAAGTCTACTATCCTATAGTTACACCCGGATCATCTTTTATTGGCGATCTCAAAATACAGGTCTGTTTGTATGACTCTACACAGAATTTGTTATGTTGAGAGATGGAAGTGGAACAGCTGCTTCATTTAACATTGCATGTTTGTTGATGTATTTTCCCAAAAAACTAAATATTTTTTATTCACTGAACTTTCACATAAGTGTTGATTTCAAGTGCATATAGGCTTTTTATGTTGTGATGACTGAATATGATATGTAAATATTAATGATGAGGAAATGTTCACACCTGAGTACTACCCATACATGGAGAAAAAAATTAAACAACACAAACAAGCCTAAAAAAGAAGACCAGGAAACACTGAAAAAAAGAGAAGTTGACTAGAGATTATATATATACTGACTGTCCCTTAATTGAGCCACATGTGTGTGAACTTGGGACTTCTTCAGTAAACTTTGGATCCCTTGATAAATATGCATGCCAGTAATCTTAACAGATTTGGTCACTTTACTTTTAAAAGCTTTGACCCTGACAGAATGTCGTGACACTAATGGCCTAACTGTCACCAAAAGTGGGTGAACTTCAATGATGCAACAATGATTGAAGTGCTACAGTTAGGGAGCTATGTACATGTCTAAATGTTGTGGCTAGAATTCTTTAGATAGATCGACATTTGTCAGTTCTGACTTTTGGTGAAATTGTTAACCATTAAGAGACGATGCATAATTACACCATATTTCATGAGATGCTCAGCAGTTCTCAATCATTATTTACATTCATGACTTACAACACTTGGCTTATGTCAATAAGATTTGTGAGGACAAGGAATATGATTAGTCTAACAAGGCACCTACAGAATATACATGACAGCAATTACTTGTTTGGAATATTCACAATGTGACAAAACACTATATATACATGTAATAAATTTAAATGCATGTATTATTTAAATTGGATATATATTTGTGAGAAGTTTTAGTATGTACAAGTGAATATATGTATATGCACATTAAATTATGTTTACATACAAACAACATTGTAAATAGATAAAAAAAGCTAGGTACTCTATTTTATTGTTTTTTTTTAAATTGACTATTGACAGCAATTAATTAATGTTTGTCATGTTGTATACTCCCAATTTCACACGTACCTAGGTACTACTACTACACCAGATAGTATGGATACTCTGTTTACTTCTAACCAGTCTAATCTGGAATTACTGTCAGTATCTGGTACTTTATTTAACTTGTCATGGTTCATCTGACAGAGCTGAATTCACAGCCATGCTCTAAGATTTCAGGTGTCCATTGCATAGCAGCATTTACAGGTATTTGTTGCATTTAATAAAATGTGGCATGTGTGTGTATGTGCATGTATGCTTTTCTAAATTATAGCCTGGGCTATGATCCTGGATTACAAGTACTCATATACAAATGTATATCGAGTTAATTCCATACAATAAACTTTTCTATTAGTGCCACTAAATGTCCCGAGATAAAATTGTATAGTTTTATTATCGGTATTCATAGGCGTTAGAATGAACTCCCAATAAATATATAGTGGGGGGCTTAGCCCCAATATCTTGAGAATGCTGTAGGTGTTTTGGTGAGCCTAATCAGAGTTGCAACTACCAACCAATACAGCTGCAACTGTATCAACTGTATCAACTGTATCAACTGTATCATCTCATGGTCGATGATCCCTTAACATTTTCAGCAGCAGTGAAACTCCAGCATGAATGTAGAACGTCACTGTGAACAATCTCCAGCACACCCCACCCCGTCACCCCCATCCTCCACTGTCATGTCTAACAGCATCCAAGTGGTGAGTGAGACTGGCAACAAATTGGAAAGTCAACACAAAAAATCCCTAACTGCACCCCCCCCCCCGTCTTCCCATATCATATCATGTATCATTTCCGACAGCTGTGACTTCCGTAACAAAACCTACTCAAATTGTAATGATATTGTTTCACTGCTTCAAATTTCTTGAACAAATTTGAACTGTTTACAGTTATTTCAAAGACCATAAACAGCTCTTTAATGTAGCAAAACAAATTTTTTATTCTGTAAAAAATTCATGGGAAAAATTAGAGGTGAAAAACGTGACTTCCATGACTGCTACTATTTCAAATATATAGACTGAGTATGTTTCATCCATTTCATAGCCTTCTAGGTGAGATAAACCATTTTGTCTCACATAACTGGCTACATGAAGGTTTGACGATTCCAAAAAGAGGCAAGCTATCAAGAATCAGTCATTTTCTGTTTTTAAAGTGTTGGGTGTGCGTGACTTCCATGACAGAAAAGACGTGACTTCAGTGACGAGTAGCTCCAGCAGTATAAAACAAAATGCTAAAGTTGTTAAATTCTTGTTATTTATATTCATAAAATCCCAAAACACAAACCACAATAAACACACAAAGTCCAAAGAACCATTAATTTTGATATTCCTAAAAATATTCTCACTTCTAAATCCTGTGATTATATATATCAAGTAAAAGAACGATAAAATGTTGCATGAATTACAGTTAAAAGTATGGTGTAGGTTCATTTATTCTTGTGACTAATTGAAATAAGGTTTCATCTGTGGTATGCTCAAAGCTTTTGACAAGGACGTATGTCTTCTTCTTCTTCTCACGTTTGTCTGCTGCCTAGACTTGCAGTGTTGTTGAGCAGCCACTCCCGGGTTGCCAGGTCCAGCTCGGCGATACCAGTCTCTCCATGTGGAGGAGCACCGTAGAGATAAATATGGCTGATAATGTGGTTTATTGTTTGCTGGGCCACACCGCATTCACAAGCAGCGTTTTTACATAGTCCCCAACTGAGCATATTAGCATTGAAATGTCCGACTCCCGTTCGCAGACGGTTTAGCTTTGTCCAAGCCTTTCGCGGGAGGGCGGAACCAGCACAGTGCAGAGATGGTTCTGGAATGAACCTATGTAGGGAGGTTAGTTTGGACAGCCAGTCCTCTCTCCATTTTGTTGATATCCAGTGTGCTGTTATTTCACCAGGGCCCAGACATTTCATGAGTTTATGTATCTGCCTGGCTGAAAGGATGTCGTGATTTCAGGCGCTGTACACTAGCCCTTTCTGAATAAACTTTGTATAGTAGATGGTCACAGTTTTTTGCACGCTTTCCCAAGGCCAGCACAGCTGCCTGTCTTTGAAGTGTTGGTGGTGCAATGCCTGCAAGCACTGATAAATGTTCATTTTTTGTTGCTTTTACATCCAGTGACAACTCGTAGGGAGTTATTGATGCTGACATCCAGTTTTGATGGGTGTGCAATTCTGCACGACACCGGTGCACAGTATTCTGCTAGCTCATACACTAGTGCTAAGGTAGAGGTGCGTAGTGTCTTGGTGCTGGCTCCCCAAGTGGTACCAGCAAGTCGGCGTATTAGCACTTCACGTGATGCTACTTTTGCGCTTAAGTTTTCCAGATGTTGCCTGTAAGTCAATGATCTGTCTAGTTTGATGCCCAGGTATGTAGGGGCTGCTTGACTGATGAGAGTATTGTTCACAAACACGTTCATTTCACGTTTATCTTCTTTGTTGTAGAGATGGAAAACTGCAGTGACCGTTTTCTTCTCACCGAGTTTCAGTCGCCTTTGTTTCAGGTATGTGGAGAGGATGTTTATGTCTCGTGTGAGACCAATCTCAACATGGGACCATTGCCTCTGCCTCATTACGATTGCGAGGTCGTCCGCATATCCATACTTCTTTGAGGTTGTTTCGGGCAGATCGTAGATATAGATATTGGAAGAGAAGTGGTGCTAGGACAGAACCTTGCGGAACACCATTCTTTAGTCATCTGTGTCCACTTTGCTGTCCGTCGCTGGTCTTCAGTACAAAGCTTCGGTTGGACATCATTTGCATGAAGAAGCTAACCATTCATTTGTCTGGTAGAGTCTGCAGGAGCTTGAGTTGCAGGCCTCAGTACCACACGGTATCATAGGCAGCTGTCAAGTCGACGAATATGGCACCAGCTTTTTCGTTGGCTGGAAGCTGTTTCTATGCCTTGTGTTAGAAGAGTCACTTGATCTGTTGTAGACCTTCGGCGTCTGAAGCTAGCTTGCTCTTTTGGTAGTTGCGGGTCGATGATCGGTTCGATGCGCCATATATGAGTCTTTCGAGGATCTTGTAGGGGACGCAAAGCAGAGATATTGGTCTACAGCTATTGGCGTCATCCTTAGGTCTGTTAGGCTTTGGGATAGCCACTACAGCCACTCGTCTCCATAGCTTTGGTATCCTGTTTCAGATCATGCTCATTGACAGGAATATTCTTAGCCAGTTGGTAGCCTTATTTCCAGCATTAATAACGAACTCTGGGTGTAGGCCTTCAGGTCCACCAGGCTTTCCGCTTTTCAGTCGTTTGAGTGCCGTTGTCATTTCTTCATCAGTGAAGGGCCCTGACAGATTCATGTCAGCACTTGCTGCTTTCTCTAATGCAGATACATCCATGTGCACTTTTCTTGTGAAGTTGCAGTCCATGTTTGGTTATTTTTCATTCTGCATGAGTTGCGACGTGATGGCATTAGCTGCCACTGAGCTTTTAGTCTGAGTTGGTGTTCTGCCAGTGAGGATGTTGACTGTCTGCCATGCCCTTCGGCTTGAGCGGGTGAAGTCGATTGACTCCACAGTCTCTGCTCAGCGGGTCTTACTTTTTCCGTCCAGGCACTGGAGCAGGGCGGTGGCTGTTACATGTCTGTTTCTTCTTGAAGATGACATGTGTTCATCATAACGTTTTTGACATTCATTATCCCAACATGGGATATAATGATTTCAGCAGCCTAGGGGGATGTTTTGCTTTGCTGAGTTTGTTAATATGTTGCAGTATGCATTATAAGCATCGTCTGTTTTATTAGTGGCCATGTCTGTGTCTGCTGCAAATGTCTTCCATCATGCCTTCTGAAAGTTCCATCTCCATGTTTGTCTGAATTTCCTGAACATAAGTGGTAAACTCTACAACTGGTAACCCTATTGAGGATATCATATATGTGCAATACCAACCTTGGATATGGTTAATAAATTATATAATAATAATAGGGGTCGACTTTTTCTGCTGACACTGTAGGAAATACAGACAAACATCCTTGTCATTTAGCTGTAGCACATAGAAGGAAAATCAATTTAATTATAATACAAGAACTGCACATTAATTAAGTCTATAATTGTATATGTTTATAACATGCACAATGTAGTGAGGGTAATGATAATAAATATTTAGTTAATAACATACATTGTAAACTTATCTTGTATTATATAATTTAAGGTTTGAGAAGTTTTTTGTCCCTATATTTTCACTATTGAATTTATCTGCTTGAATGCTTCCTTCTTCTAAAAGAGTTCTAGCTGTTCCAATTCCATTTCTTGAAATATTTTGCTCATCTCCTGCTGCTAACTCTGCATTCAGCAGATACCCATGTGATTGTATTTTCTCCCTGAGTGAGTAGCATCATGGCTCAAGAGTATTAGCTTAAGGAACATAATAAAAAATATTTTGTTTAAGAAAAAATTATAGTTCATCATTTGTATGATCAAACATGTTTAACTAAGTTTACGTGTTACTTGTACGGTGTGACCTCTATGGCAAATCAGCGTGACTTTGTGACAGACTTTGATGTGCATTTACCCACTACGATAAAGCACTTACATTATGCATTAGGCATGCCTTAGTTACTGTAATTGTAGCAGATTCATAAACATATCAAATATTTCTACATTAGGTATTTCCTAGGATATAAAAATAAAATACTTGTGTGGCATGACTTCCGTCACAAATCAGCATGACTTCCAAGACAAACCTTGCGGTAGATTTCCTAACTACATTAAAACACTTACAAGTTACATTATACATTAGACCAGCCCTAGTTAGCTTAATATTATGAGATTTTTACAAACATAAAGGATTTTTCTAAACTATTTCCAAGGAAACAAAACAAAATAATTATTTTTGTGACTTCCGTGACATCAAAACAGACCCAATGCACTCTGCTGCAATAGTGTTGCCAGTTGGCTATTTGTGGGTGCTAATTTTAGTCTGGCCAGATGAAGCTATCCATGGAAAATTCATTGTCTAAAAAAACTAAGTGCTATATTTTAGGGCATTCTGTGTCATCCTGGATCATGGTGATAGGAAGGAAGTTACATATTCATGAGATATTTCATATTTGTTATCCCTAAATATAAATTTTTGTAAAAAGGTCCAGTTTTCAACTCCTGGTAACATTTCAAAAAATAGTACGATGTATACGTTAGCTTGGAGTGGCTGATGTATGTATTAAACTACCATCAAAAGGAAGAGAAAATAGAGCTGGATTTATGACACATACTTTAATAAATGACCATCAAGCATCACTAGACAATCCCTACCATGGAATCCCATAGAAGAGGAAAAACGGCCAAGAAACACCTGGTAGTGATAATATTATTATGTGGTGTCATAATCCAGGTGCGGATTCAGAGAGGGTAGTCTAAGGAGGACCAAAAACCTCCATATTCGGTGGTCTCAGTCGGACCTTCAGCACGACTTTGCTATCGTGCTATCACACTGTCGGATCATGATCTCGGAAGATTGGGGAGGGGGTGCTGTTGAAAATTTGAAAAAAGATCCCCTGGATCTGCCTATGGAGTCAGAGAGGAAGAATATCAATATGGGCTACATCTGGAAGGAGTTGGAAAAGATTGCTACCATAGTAATAGATGGTAGACAACATAGATCAGGAGGATCAGCCTTCTTCTTCACATTGATGTGGTGATCTCTGAACAGAGGAATATCACACAGCACACACATTGGTCGGTGGCCTATGGTTCCAGCGAGCAAACAAGTAGAAGTAAGCATTATGTTACTAACTTACTATGTCCGTGACACTTGCTTACCTGAAGTTCTAGCTGTTCCAGCATCGCTTTCCGATCCGACTCTCTTGGCCCGATGTGACGCGTAGAAAAATCATCATGTTTTGAGAACACCGTGTTTCCCGCTGATCCGGATGATGCACGCACACATACTGACAATAAGCCGTAGCTGTTGTCATCATAGATAACAGAGACAATACGCAAAGGGTTCGTACGGGCTCCTCTTGCTACAGCACGCCGGGCCACCCGGCGGATTAGCGTGACCCTCCTCATCCCGCCGCGGGAGAGGTGGAACATCGTGCAAGGTACGATTACGCGCAATGCATTGGCTGACAGTGACAGGTGTCAATTGTCGAATTTTTGCTGTTTTGTCTAGCGCAGGTCCGTGTTTACAGCTTAAAATGCGTGACGTTGTAAACAAGCTCTCTCACCATCCTACCTCGGTCGGGCTAGAATGAACAAGACGCATTCGGTCTGCTTTCAGCTGGTGTATACGTTCTATTTGTTCACGTGACTGAACTTTGAACCGCCTTCTGTCAAATCAACGCTTCGTGTGAATCGCCGTGGTTAGTACCGCCTACCATTACACGCCAAAGTGACAGCTGACAGCTGAGGGTCAACATCGCGTTCTAAAAAAACTAAATGGGTGCACAAAGTTTAATCCAGAAATGCGGTAACGGCACCGCGGGTTGTCCGAGGAAAGATGTTCTGCAGAATCCGGGTGCCGTGTGCGTCTTACTTTGTCTGATGTTTTTGGTCACGTGGTTCGTAACATGGCAGCGTCTCTTATCTACGTATGTTATTGTGAATTACCCCCATTTGATGAGCTAGGCGAATTAATTTTATGTGTAGCATTAAAAGAGATTAAGCTATTTTAAAATGTTAGGAGTGACACGTTTCCTTGTCCTGCAGAAGACCAAAGTGCAACCATAATCTGTGGTGCAACGAGCTTCGTTTTTGTTGACATTGTGTTCGCCAGATGGCGGTATGTAAACGCTGTTGTGTTATACTGGTGGGGGCGCGACTTATGAAACTCTAATAGGCGTTTTAAACCACGCCTAGTGCGCTGGTGATTGGTTACTAGAGGCAGGGCGCGTCTGTCGCTTGTGTCACGCGCATTTCACTTTGTTGTGTATCGAACTATAGTACTTTTTAAAAAGTACTGGATTTTTGTTATAGTGCATAATAGCACGCTAGTACTACTGTAGTTGGATGAAATCTCAACATTAGTTAAACACTCCTTGGAAACACTCGTTGTACTAATTAATATTTATAAAGTTTTGATGATGGACCTTCAATGTAATTTAAGAGCGACTTAAATTATTTATTATGAATTAATTGATGTAACACCACATAATGCGTATTGTTAATTAGCTGTCTTGTACAGAAATAATTATTAACTTATATACATCAGCTGCAGGGCCAATAATTTAATCAAGCATTTACATTATGCATTAGGCATGCCTTATTTACTGTAATTGTAGCAGATTCATAAACATATCAAACATTTCTACATATTAGGTATTTCCTAGGATATAAAAACAAAATACTTGTGTGGTGTGACTTCCGTGACAAATCAGTGTGAATTCCAAGACAAACCTTGAGGTAGATTTCCTAACTACATTAAAACACTTACAAATATACATTAGATTATGTTACCTTAATATTATGAGATTTACAAACATAAAGGATTTTTTCTAGACTATATTTCCAAGGAAACGAAACAAAATCCTTATTTTTATGACTCCTGTGACATCAAAACAGACCCAATGCATTCTGCTGCAATAGTGTTGCCAGTTGGCTATTTGTAGCTGCTTATTTTAGTATGGCCAGATGAAGCTTTCCGTGGAAAATTCATTGTCTAAAAAACTAACACTAAACATCAGCTTTAGGGCCGGTTTCATGAAGCGTACTTAAACTTACGCAATTACTTAGTATTTAAAAAATCATGTCATTTACTAAAACAATCATCTTAGCGTTAAGAACGTTCTTAGCCGCTTCATGAAACCGGCCCGTTGTTATGCTTTATCTGTCTGTCGTAGTTGACGAGTATGCATTATACTAATGTACTGGTAGTTATTTGTAACATTATCAGAACGAAGCCTGCATGGCGACTAGAGTACACAACATTGTCATGGACGTAGTGGTTTGTCCGTGCATAGAAAAAGACAACAATCACAGTATTAATTGTTATTTGTGAAACATTATTTATAGAGACAGAAGTCGACAATATTTAAAAAAAAATGTGATTGGCACAATGTATAAACCCCCCGATACCAGCATTAATATGTTTAATGAACATTTCAGTTTATGTTTGCTAGTGCATTCTACCCAACAATTAATAAACCAACAAAAGTCACGCAACAAGCAGCAACATTGATCGACATTATTATAACTAACATTCATGAATATTCCAGAACATCTGGAATTTTATATAATGACATATCAGGCCACTATCCAGTATTTAATTTTTATAACATTGGCATAAGAAAACAGAAAGAATACACGACTTTTACAAACGTATGACAAATCCAGAAAATGTTTAAAAGTTAAATTCAGTTACAAAATACAAAAATACAAAAAACTGGGAAGAGGTATACAAGAACCCAGAACCTTGCACTGCATATGACCCTTTCATAGAAATACTTAACATAAAAATTAATGAATGTTTACCAAAAAGGAAACTTAAGATAAAGACCTATAAAACTGAGTGGCTCACTAAAGGAATACTAATACCATGCAATACTTATAACTTCTAAGAGAAACCCTACTACAGAAAATGAGGCTATCTATAAAAAAATTATTATATAATTATATAAACTGACTCCTATAATTAGACAGTCAAAGAAAAATTATTTTAAAGATAAATTTGACATGTATAAGAAAGATTGTAGGAAAACATGGAATACTATAAATGAAGTTTTAAAATCAAAGGACAAAAAGCCTAGGATAAATTTAAAATGTATTACTTCTGATGGTACCCACTGTACAAACAAAAAAGAAATCAGTTCAACAATTACTTTACTAACATTGGTCATAGCCTGAATACAAAACTAATGAAAAAAGGAAACAACCCCACACAATATATAAAATCAACACTGCAAGTTTCTTCTGTCGACCCACTGACCCTAATGAAATAATAAATATAGTCAGATCATCGAATTCAAACAAGTCTAAAGAAGAACGAAGTTCTCTTGCATTTAATCACGTATTTAATAGTAAATCCGGTCTAATGATACAATAATCAAACAAGCTGTTACTGGTGTGGTGGAATACAGTCAATCGCGGCCCGGAGGCTTCCGGTTACGGGGAGCGTCTATTGCAGATCTGTAAGTAGTAAGCGGGAGTGTTCATTATTTCCTATCTCCCTCTAAGCTTTTACGAAGAGTGTCTGAGTAATAAGCTGAGAACATTTAGAATGGCGTGATTAAACATTTTAATGCTATAAGTCTTACTGAAAGTTCATTTCATCTCGTAATCAGTGTGCCAACCCGGTGCCTTGGGTTCACGGTTGGAGCGTCTCACAGCAGGTTCTGGAGGTGCCTTGGGTGGCAACGGTGACGTCAGCGGTATGATACGTCTAGCTGGTGGTATCGAGCTCGGCATTATCGGGCGGCTCGGGGTAGCGATGTCCAGTGTAGGGTGGTGTGACGGCGTAGTGACAGCCGTAGGGGCCACGGGAGATGGTGAGCCGTGAGACGGTGAGCGGCGAGTCACGTCTGGGGCCGGAGCCGGGCCAGCAGGTGTAGTGGGGGCCACGTCGGGCGGCGATGGCGGCGATGGCAACATCGGTGGGATCGTACGTGGGGGCGGCGGGGTCGGGGCTAGTCTCGTGCCGAGGTCTACATCGATTGGCCGAGGCGGTTCCGGGGAAGTGATCGGTGTGAACTTCCGTAGGAAACGACGGTTGCGGAGCGTCACGTGACCGGATCCATCGACTTTGACCTGGTATTGGTCATGCTGTTTGACTTTCACGACCGTGCCGGTGCGGTCCCATTTGTTCGGGTGTTGTCCAGTTTGGTTCTGGATGCGGACATAGTCACCCACTGCCAGTGCGGGCAGGCGCCTGGTGTGTTCGCTCCAGTACTCGTGCTTCTTGATGTGCCTTTTGCGGAGTGCGTCTTCGCGGGCACGTAGTGTGTCGCGCCAGGTGTCGTGGGGGAGATACTTGCCGGGGATCACCGGGATGAAGTCACGTATCATGCGACCAAATACACACATTGCTAGTGATATCTTAGTGTCTGGGTCTGGCGTGTTGCGGTATTGTAAGACCGCTCGCTGTACTGCATCTGTGTCCAGATCGCCCTTCCCGCCGGTGTTGTCCGTTATCAAGCGCTTCATTGTCTTAACAGCGACCTCCGCGCGGCAATTGCTATGGGGGAAGGCGACTGAGGACAGCCTATGATTCACGCCCCATGTGCGTAGGAACTGGCGGGTGTCGGTCGATGTGTATTCTGGACCGCCGTCCGATGCAAGCTCCTCCGGTGTCCCGTAGGTCACGAAAGTCTGTCTCAGAATGTTAACCAGGCCAGCCCCGCCCGCCGATGCCTTCGCGATGATGGGCCAATTCGAGTAGCGATCGACAACTACTACGTAGTGCACGCCCTTGTACGAGAAGAAGTCGGAGCATATCGCCTGGAACGGGTAGACGGGCAATATGGGCCGGGTGGGCGGCGCGGCTGGCTGGGACGGGGCCATACGATGGCAGTGCTCGCATTCGTTGCGGACCTTGGCGATGTCCTCTGTCATACCGAGCCAGAATATCGATGTTTCCGCTCTTGCCGTCATCATAAACACGCCCTGGTGTGCTGCGTGGAGGGCGGCCAGCATGGCGTGTCGTAGCGCGGGTGGGGTGATGATGCGATCCTTATAGATGGCTACGCCGTCGGTCGTCGACAGCTCGTGTCGGTACTGGTGAAACTGTCGGATGGACACTGGCATCTCGCTCCGAGTCTTCGGCATGCCGTCCTCGATCAGTTCAGTGAGTAAGTGCATGTTGGGGTTGCTCGCGGTGGCCTCTCTCACGCGATCCCATGTCACCGACCCCAGTATCCCGGTGGCGTCACGGTGTGTCAGTAGTTCCGAATCAGCGTCGTCTGGTTCGTGTGTTCTGACCAAAAGCAGTGCGTCGGGGTGAGTGTGACCCCATAGGATATCCGATAGTGATGCGTGATCGTCCGGGAGGTCCGTCTTCACCGGGCGCCCCGTAGGGCGGCGTGACATTGCGTCGGTTGCTTTGTTTTTCATACCCGGCACGTGAGTAACACGGAAGCGGTATCGCAGTGTTTTCTCTTTCAAGTTACGTGGGCGCGAGTTCGGTATATCCTCCAGGGAGCGATCGCCGAAGATCTTCAAGAGTGGCTTGTGATCGACCGCGATGATGAGATCCTCGCAACCAACCACGAAATAGCGTGCTTTATCCAGTGCGTCGGCGACTGCCAGTGCCTCGCCTTCAATCGGGGCGTAGCGCGATTCCGCCGCGTGTGTAAATCGGCTACCGACCAGGGTCACTTTCCAGCCGCCGTTGCAGCAGAACGGTTTCACCGGCGTGCAACCACAGTGCTTCTGCAGTAGCCAGAAGCCGATTCCGGTTTTCGACCAGTCGGTGGCGATGCAGGTCGGCTTGCTCTTGTCGAATATCCTGACGCCGGTCTCGATTTCCTGGACGATGTGTTCCTTCGACTCATCGAATATCTCCTGAAGCTCCGTGTCCCATCGAAATTGTTGGCCCGCCTTCAGGAGTGCGCGGAACGGTAGCATTCGTTCCGCCATGCTGAAGGCGTATGAGACCTGGTTCACGAGACCGAACCATGAACGGATGTCGTGAATGTTACGTGGCACGGGGAAGTTCAGGATTGCATCAGAATATTTCGGGCTGGGTAGTACTGGGGTTGGAGTGGCTGCGTCATCTGATGCAATGACCTCGCCAATGGTAGGGAATGTCTCGCTAATCATCCCCAGGTCGATGCACGCGGCCCGTGACAGGAAGATACGATCTGATGTGTTGGTGATGTAGGCGATTTGTCGTGTCTCGTGCGTTATGGCCCGGCTGTCGGTACCCGAGAATCGCACCACCATCGCTCCGAGGATAGGTATCTCTCCCTCGTTCGCCGCTCTCATCGTCATGGTGACCGGTATGAGGTCGTCTGCATTGAGCCCCATCATCTCGGCCACTTGTATGCCCATTAGGCAGCTCTGGCATCCGGTATCTGCCATCGCGGGGAGTTCGGCGGCGCTTACTCGCTTCCTGAGCGCGAAACCGAGGGCACGGTAATCCTCCTCGAATGCTCCGACGTAGACCCGGACGTACGGCTGCGGGTCGGATGCGCGTTTATGCCACCTGTCACAAAGGTTATCGTACAGATGGTGGTCTAGTGCGATTGCCTTGACGTCGGCAACCGGTCCGTTTACCATCGTGCACAGTTCGAAGGCCGCGGACTGTTCGTCACTTGTCTCGGCGGTCTCAGTCGGCCGGCGGGCGTACGCCTTGCCGAGGCAAGCGCGTTCTATGTGGTTCACGTTCTTGCATTTACCACATCGCTTGCCGTTCGCTGGGCATTGGCTTCTCCTTATGCTCCACGGCGGGTTCTTACCGTGGCCCTTCTCCGCGCAGAACCAACACAATGCCGTGGGGTCGAACGTATGTTCGGGCTTCGGATCAGGTATCGGCTTAGTTGTCGCCGCGCCCCTGGTTCGCACTTCATGTTGCTTATTGCGGCGGTATGTACTACTCGCCGCGTTCACACTCGGGGTATCCAGCAGGCGCGATGCCGATCGCTTGCCTGACTCACGCGCCTCGACGAACTTAATAATTTCCTCGATCTTCATCTTTTGGTTCTGGTCGCTTATCAAATCCAACTGAATCTCGTCGTCCACGATACCGCGAGCGAGTACGTCGCGCAATATCTCGCCGGCGAAGTCGACCATCTCGTCGCACTCTGCTTTGGTGCACTTGATTCAGTAATCACAGGTGTCAGCTTGACCCTTGATTCGGGCGTAGAATGATCGAATTTGTTCCTCGCGTCCCTGGCGCATGTCATGTAATGCGTACCGTGCCACCATGATGTTCTCACTGCGTACCGCGAGTGCCTTCATCGCCGCTAACACGTTTACCTCGGTGCCTCCGACCATGGAACCTCCGTTTGAACGAGTGAGGTCCCGTCTCAGTTCGTCATCACAACACTCCAATAGCTGAACAACGATGTCGTCTCCCCGGAGGCGTGTGCCGTCTCGATATTCGCCCCACCTGGTTTCAAAGTATGCCCAGGTTTCTGACGTACCAGCTAACGATACGGTAGGGCGTTTGAGCTTTTCCATTTTCCCACCAGGTGTCGCCGCGGCATGAATCGAGTGTGTCAACCCATGAATCTTTAGGAGCTCGACTACTATTGCAGCGTCGTCGTTCCGTGATACGTGGTCACATCCTGGGAATGGACACGCAACCTCAATCACCATGTTTGCAGTGTTATCTGGCTCTAGACAGTTGAATGGCAGAGTCCGTAGGGCTTCAATGTTATCAATAGTTGCGCAGCTTGCTGTCGCTGCCAACAGTTTCCGACGGCTGCCGACGGCTGCCGACAGATTCTAGCGGCTGCAGACGGCTGCTGATGGCTGCCGACGGTATTCAGTAAATTGGTCTATTTACCAGTTTCTCCATCGAATAGCCGTCCCGTACTTATCTGCGCCATCTCAGCAGTGTTTGATTATAAAGAAGAACGAAGTTCTCTTGCATTTAATCACGTATTTAATAGTAAATCCGGTCTAATGATACAATAATCAAACAAGCTGTTACTGGTGTGGTGGAATACAGTCAATCGCGGCCCGGAGGATTCCGGTTACGGGGAGCGTCTATTGTAGATCTGTAAGTAGTAAGCGGGAGTGTTCATTATTTCCTAAAATCATGTGGAGATAATAATGTAGGTCCATACGTTGTGCAACAAAAACCCAAATTATACCACAAATTGCAAACCAACTTGTGTACATCTTCAATACATCAATATAGACTGGCATTGTTCCAAACAAACTTAAGATAGCAAAAGTCATACCACTGTATAAAAATGAAAACCTTGAACTATTCAAAAATGACAGACCAATTTCTATCCTTCCATGCTTCTCAAAAATTCTAGAACGCATAATGTACAATAGGGTTTACCATTTTTTAACAAACCAAAATATATTATCCAAAAAGCAATATAGATTCAGAAAAAATATTCTACATACATGGCACTAACTGATTTGGTTGATAAAATATCTAGTAACATTAATAATAAAAAGTACACCATAGGTGTATTCCTTGACCTCTCTAAAGCTTTTGATACAATAGATCATGATATATTAAATCATACATGTTAAGTTTCAGAAACGCAAATCCAGGAGATTTATACGTAAATCAGAGGGTCTCGAAAAATCGGGCATTTATACATAAATCAGAGTCAGAAAATCGGGCATTTATACGTAAATCGGAGAATCTTGGAAAATCAGGCATTTATACATAAATCGGATTAAAATATAACAAAAAAGGATACTTTCCATAGACATTAATAATCATGTTATAATAAAACGTTAAGTTTCAGAAGTGCCAATGCATGAGATTTATGCGTAAATTGGAGGGTCTTGTAATATCAGGAAATTTTGGGTAAATTGGGAGTCTCAGGGTATTATGGAATTGTGTATAAATCTGAGTTTTTCATGTTATGAAAATGGTCACAGATCAGCTTTATTTCCAAATGCATTGCACATGTGCTCTTAAATCAATGGCACATAACAGCATGTTAATATGTATTTAATGTGTTACATTAAATAAATTATTATATGTGGACATAAAGTAATTAAATAAATTATTTCAAATATTTTATTACACTATTACAAACAGATACTATATTCACAAGTATAAGAACCAGAACTTGTATTTTCTTCAAAGTTTGTTACCATGGTCTGGGTGACGGAGGCATGCGTGATGAATTTACTATTTGTGATCTTTGGCCTTGCTGGTGGAGCATTTGATGTTATAAAATACATATGTTCATTTATAATGTGTTCCAGTTCTAACCGTTACAGATATACGTGGATTAAATAAAACGTGCACATAGTGTAGATGGATCGATTGACATTATTTGAGTATAGATTGAAACGGATTACATTTCGTTCTACAAGATCGGCAAGTTGACGGGGGTGGGGGGGGGCGATAATCCGCGGCCGCAAACGCTGTTCACTGTGCTCGTCTAAAGCTTATATGCAATGTCAACCACAGGCAAGACCCAAGAAGGTTATAGTTATTGTTGTCTAGCCGACGCAAGGCATGATTTAGACAACCTCTTTTCGCTTTGTTGTCCGAGCGGCCTTGGTCCAACGTCCTTATTCATGAGATTTAGCTCGGTGTCTGACCGATTGCAATTAAGACTTAAGTTAACTCACTGACAGTGACACTGGTCACTGCCCTGGCACTGGTATTGACCACTTTCTGTTGACCCAAAAAAACATTCTCGAGTCAGCCGGAAATAAACCCAATTAGGCCATGCCGAGTTCAGAAATTAGATAGAAAAAAAATTGTTTGGTTTCACTGAAAATCCAGGAGATTGGTTCTCCTTTCCAGGAGATCGGGGGATTTGAGGGATTTCCAGGAGTCCCCCGGCGAATGCAGGAGACTTAACATGTATGATTAAATACAAAAAACTTCAATGCTATGGTGTAAGAAGTACTACCTGCACTGGTTTAAAAGCTATCTTAAGAACAGAAAACAGTATCTATCATACAATAATACTGAATCAGAATATAAGGAAATTTCATGCGGAGTTCCACAAGGATCAATATTAGGTCCATTACTCTTCATCCTGTATATAAATTATATTGAATATGTATGAGATGTTTTAAATCCTATACTTTTTGCAAATGACACTAGTCTTTTTCATGCGCATACATGCTTTGACATACTTATTGAAGAAGTTAATGTGCAATTAAAAAAATCTCCATGTGGTTTCATACCAATAAGCTTTTATAATCTATAATCCGCGGCCGCAAGCGCTGTTCACTGTGCTCGTCTAAAGCTTATATGCAATGTCAACCACAGGCAAGACCCAAGAAGGTTATAGTTATTGTTGTCTAGCCGACGCAAGGCATGATTTAGACAACCTCTTTTCGCTTTGTTGTCCGAGCGGCCTTGGTCCAACGTCCTTATTCATGAGATTTAGCTCGGTGTCTGACCGATTGCAATTAAGACTTAAGTTAACTCACTGACAGTGACACTGGTCACTGCCCTGGCACTGGTATTGACCACTTTCTGTTGACCCAAAAAAACATTCTCGAGTCAGCCGGAAATAAACCCAATTAGGCCATGCCGAGTTCAGAAATTAGATAGAAAAAAAATTGTTTGGTTTCACTGAAAATCCAGGAGATTGGTTCTCCTTTCCAGGAGATCGGGGGATTTGAGGGATTTCCAGGAGTCCCCCGGCGAATGCAGGAGACTTAACATGTATGATTAAATACAAAAAACTTCAATGCTATGGTGTAAGAGGTACTACCTGCACTGGTTTAAAAGCTATCTTAAGAACAGAAAACAGTATCTATCATACAATAATACTGAATCAGAATATAAGGAAATTTCATGCGGAGTTCCACAAGGATCAATATTAGGTCCATTACTCTTCATCCTGTATATAAATTATATTGAATATGTATGAGATGTTTTAAATCCTATACTTTTTGCAAATGACACTAGTCTTTTTCATGCGCATACATGCTTTGACATACTTATTGAAGAAGTTAATGTGCAATTAAAAAATCTCCATGTGGTTTCATACCAATAAGCTTTTATAATCTATAATCCGCGGCCGCAAGCGCTGTTCACTGTGCTCGTCTAAAGCTTATATGCAATGTCAACCACAGGCAAAACCCAAGAAGGTTATAGTTATTGTTGTCTAGCCGACGCAAGGCATGATTTAGACAACCTCTTTTCGCTTTGTTGTCCGAGCGGCCTTGGTCCAACGTCCTTATTCATGAGATTTAGCTCGGTGTCTGACCGATTGCAATTAAGACTTAAGTTAACTCACTGACAGTGACACTGGTCACTGCCCTGGCACTGGTATTGACCACTTTCTGTTGACCCAAAAAAACATTCTCGAGTCAGCCGGAAATAAACCCAATTAGGCCATGCCGAGTTCAGAAATTAGATAGAAAAAAAATTGTTTGGTTTCACTGAAAATCCAGGAGATTGGTTCTCCTTTCCAGGAGATCGGGGGATTTGAGGGATTTCCAGGAGTCCCCCGGCGAATGCAGGAGACTTAACATGTATGATTAAATACAAAAAACTTCAATGCTATGGTGTAAGAGGTACTACCTGCACTGGTTTAAAAGCTATCTTAAGAACAGAAAACAGTATCTATCATACAATAATACTGAATCAGAATATAAGGAAATTTCATGCGGAGTTCCACAAGGATCAATATTAGGTCCATTACTCTTCATCCTGTATATAAATTATATTGAATATGTATGAGATGTTTTAAATCCTATACTTTTTGCAAATGACACTAGTCTTTTTCATGCGCATACATGCTTTGACATACTTATTGAAGAAGTTAATGTGCAATTAAAAAAATCTCCATGTGGTTTCATACCAATAAGCTTTTATAATCTATAATCCGCGGCCGCAAGCGCTGTTCACTGTGCTCGTCTAAAGCTTATATGCAATGTCAACCACAGGCAAGACCCAAGAAGGTTATAGTTATTGTTGTCTAGCCGACGCAAGGCATGATTTAGACAACCTCTTTTCGCTTTGTTGTCCGAGCGGCCTTGGTCCAACGTCCTTATTCATGAGATTTAGCTCGGTGTCTGACCGATTGCAATTAAGACTTAAGTTAACTCACTGACAGTGACACTGGTCACTGCCCTGGCACTGGTATTGACCACTTTCTGTTGACCCAAAAAAACATTCTCGAGTCAGCCGGAAATAAACCCAATTAGGCCATGCCGAGTTCAGAAATTAGATAGAAAAAAAATTGTTTGGTTTCACTGAAAATCCAGGAGATTGGTTCTCCTTTCCAGGAGATCGGGGGATTTGAGGGATTTCCAGGAGTCCCCCGGCGAATGCAGGAGACTTAACATGTATGATTAAATACAAAAAACTTCAATGCTATGGTGTAAGAGGTACTACCTGCACTGGTTTAAAAGCTATCTTAAGAACAGAAAACAGTATCTATCATACAATAATACTGAATCAGAATATAAGGAAATTTCATGCGGAGTTCCACAAGGATCAATATTAGGTCCATTACTCTTCATCCTGTATATAAATTATATTGAATATGTATGAGATGTTTTAAATCCTATACTTTTTGCAAATGACACTAGTCTTTTTCATGCGCATACATGCTTTGACATACTTATTGAAGAAGTTAATGTGCAATTAAAAAAATCTCCATGTGGTTTCATACCAATAAGCTTTTATAATCTATAATCCGCGGCCGCAAGCGCTGTTCACTGTGCTCGTCTAAAGCTTATATGCAATGTCAACCACAGGCAAGACCCAAGAAGGTTATAGTTATTGTTGTCTAGCCGACGCAAGGCATGATTTAGACAACCTCTTTTCGCTTTGTTGTCCGAGCGGCCTTGGTCCAACGTCCTTATTCATGAGATTTAGCTCGGTGTCTGACCGATTGCAATTAAGACTTAAGTTAACTCACTGACAGTGACACTGGTCACTGCCCTGGCACTGGTATTGACCACTTTCTGTTGACCCAAAAAAACATTCTCGAGTCAGCCGGAAATAAACCCAATTAGGCCATGCCGAGTTCAGAAATTAGATAGAAAAAAAATTGTTTGGTTTCACTGAAAATCCAGGAGATTGGTTCTCCTTTCCAGGAGATCGGGGGATTTGAGGGATTTCCAGGAGTCCCCCGGCGAATGCAGGAGACTTAACATGTATGATTAAATACAAAAAACTTCAATGCTATGGTGTAAGAGGTACTACCTGCACTGGTTTAAAAGCTATCTTAAGAACAGAAAACAGTATCTATCATACAATAATACTGAATCAGAATATAAGGAAATTTCATGCGGAGTTCCACAAGGATCAATATTAGGTCCATTACTCTTCATCCTGTATATAAATTATATTGAATATGTATGAGATGTTTTAAATCCTATACTTTTTGCAAATGACACTAGTCTTTTTCATGCGCATACATGCTTTGACATACTTATTGAAGAAGTTAATGTGCAATTAAAAAAATCTCCATGTGGTTTCATACCAATAAGCTTTTATAATCTATAATCCGCGGCCGCAAGCGCTGTTCACTGTGCTCGTCTAAAGCTTATATGCAATGTCAACCACAGGCAAGACCCAAGAAGGTTATAGTTATTGTTGTCTAGCCGACGCAAGGCATGATTTAGACAACCTCTTTTCGCTTTGTTGTCCGAGCGGCCTTGGTCCAACGTCCTTATTCATGAGATTTAGCTCGGTGTCTGACCGATTGCAATTAAGACTTAAGTTAACTCACTGACAGTGACACTGGTCACTGCCCTGGCACTGGTATTGACCACTTTCTGTTGACCCAAAAAAACATTCTCGAGTCAGCCGGAAATAAACCCAATTAGGCCATGCCGAGTTCAGAAATTAGATAGAAAAAAAATTGTTTGGTTTCACTGAAAATCCAGGAGATTGGTTCTCCTTTCCAGGAGATCGGGGGATTTGAGGGATTTCCAGGAGTCCCCCGGCGAATGCAGGAGACTTAACATGTATGATTAAATACAAAAAACTTCAATGCTATGGTGTAAGAAGTACTACCTGCACTGGTTTAAAAGCTATCTTAAGAACAGAAAACAGTATCTATCATACAATAATACTGAATCAGAATATAAGGAAATTTCATGCGGAGTTCCACAAGGATCAATATTAGGTCCATTACTCTTCATCCTGTATATAAATTATATTGAATATGTATGAGATGTTTTAAATCCTATACTTTTTGCAAATGACACTAGTCTTTTTCATGCGCATACATGCTTTGACATACTTATTGAAGAAGTTAATGTGCAATTAAAAAAATCTCCATGTGGTTTCATACCAATAAGCTTTTATAATCTATAATCCGCGGCCGCAAGCGCTGTTCACTGTGCTCGTCTAAAGCTTATATGCAATGTCAACCACAGGCAAGACCCAAGAAGGTTATAGTTATTGTTGTCTAGCCGACGCAAGGCATGATTTAGACAACCTCTTTTCGCTTTGTTGTCCGAGCGGCCTTGGTCCAACGTCCTTATTCATGAGATTTAGCTCGGTGTCTGACCGATTGCAATTAAGACTTAAGTTAACTCACTGACAGTGACACTGGTCACTGCCCTGGCACTGGTATTGACCACTTTCTGTTGACCCAAAAAAACATTCTCGAGTCAGCCGGAAATAAACCCAATTAGGCCATGCCGAGTTCAGAAATTAGATAGAAAAAAAATTGTTTGGTTTCACTGAAAATCCAGGAGATTGGTTCTCCTTTCCAGGAGATCGGGGGATTTGAGGGATTTCCAGGAGTCCCCCGGCGAATGCAGGAGACTTAACATGTATGATTAAATACAAAAAACTTCAATGCTATGGTGTAAGAGGTACTACCTGCACTGGTTTAAAAGCTATCTTAAGAACAGAAAACAGTATCTATCATACAATAATACTGAATCAGAATATAAGGAAATTTCATGCGGAGTTCCACAAGGATCAATATTAGGTCCATTACTCTTCATCCTGTATATAAATTATATTGAATATGTATGAGATGTTTTAAATCCTATACTTTTTGCAAATGACACTAGTCTTTTTCATGCGCATACATGCTTTGACATACTTATTGAAGAAGTTAATGTGCAATTAAAAAAATCTCCATGTGGTTTCATACCAATAAGCTTTTATAATCTATAATCCGCGGCCGCAAGCGCTGTTCACTGTGCTCGTCTAAAGCTTATATGCAATGTCAACCACAGGCAAGACCCAAGAAGGTTATAGTTATTGTTGTCTAGCCGACGCAAGGCATGATTTAGACAACCTCTTTTCGCTTTGTTGTCCGAGCGGCCTTGGTCCAACGTCCTTATTCATGAGATTTAGCTCGGTGTCTGACCGATTGCAATTAAGACTTAAGTTAACTCACTGACAGTGACACTGGTCACTGCCCTGGCACTGGTATTGACCACTTTCTGTTGACCCAAAAAAACATTCTCGAGTCAGCCGGAAATAAACCCAATTAGGCCATGCCGAGTTCAGAAATTAGATAGAAAAAAAATTGTTTGGTTTCACTGAAAATCCAGGAGATTGGTTCTCCTTTCCAGGAGATCGGGGGATTTGAGGGATTTCCAGGAGTCCCCCGGCGAATGCAGGAGACTTAACATGTATGATTAAATACAAAAAACTTCAATGCTATGGTGTAAGAGGTACTACCTGCACTGGTTTAAAAGCTATCTTAAGAACAGAAAACAGTATCTATCATACAATAATACTGAATCAGAATATAAGGAAATTTCATGCGGAGTTCCACAAGGATCAATATTAGGTCCATTACTCTTCATCCTGTATATAAATTATATTGAATATGTATGAGATGTTTTAAATCCTATACTTTTTGCAAATGACACTAGTCTTTTTCATGCGCATACATGCTTTGACATACTTATTGAAGAAGTTAATGTGCAATTAAAAAAATCTCCATGTGGTTTCATACCAATAAGCTTTTATAATCTATAATCCGCGGCCGCAAGCGCTGTTCACTGTGCTCGTCTAAAGCTTATATGCAATGTCAACCACAGGCAAGACCCAAGAAGGTTATAGTTATTGTTGTCTAGCCGACGCAAGGCATGATTTAGACAACCTCTTTTCGCTTTGTTGTCCGAGCGGCCTTGGTCCAACGTCCTTATTCATGAGATTTAGCTCGGTGTCTGACCGATTGCAATTAAGACTTAAGTTAACTCACTGACAGTGACACTGGTCACTGCCCTGGCACTGGTATTGACCACTTTCTGTTGACCCAAAAAAACATTCTCGAGTCAGCCGGAAATAAACCCAGTTAGGCCATGCCGAGTTCAGAAATTTTATTAAACACAAAAAAGACTCATTTTATTATAGTCACAACAAACGGGAAGAAATACAATACTGACAAAGCTGAAATAAAAGTAGATGGAAACAAAATAAAACATGTTCAATTCACAAAATTTCTCGGAATAATTATAGATGAACACGTAAACTAGAAGCCTCATATTGACAATATATCAAATAAAATAGTATGTAATGTAAGAATGCTAAACAAACTAAAACACTTTCTTCCTTTCTCCATTATGAAAACTGTTTACACTGCATTAATTTCATCACATTTACTATATTGTTATCTATTATAGACAAATTCATACAGCACAAACTTAAGCAAACTAAAAATACTTCAGAAGAAAGCATTTCAGTTAATTACATTATCCCAATATATTGCACACTCAGATCCACTGTTCACTAACTTAAAGGGAATAAAAACATCTATTGCTTGAATTCATGTTACATTACATCCTGCTATCTATTTCCACGTCCACCAAGCAAAAAAAAGCAAAAAAATTCAATGAATTAGAAATTCCAAATTTTATGCTGTACATCCGGACATTTTCGAATATGCATATTTTTGGCGCGCTTTTCGGGATGCCGAGATGTGACGTCACTTATGACTCAAACTCGCATCAGGCCGACCCTTTCCATGCATTCAGACCATGTTTACAAGTATAGTTTTTGGGGTCGAAACGAGCGTCAGAATGAGTTATTGTGCAATTTTCCGACGTAATACAAACACTAGTCATCATAGAGGAACAAGCAGTTATCTTACGGTTCCACATGAATCCAATTTTATTCAAAACAACGTATGCGAATGGGCTTACAAGTCGATTAGGTTTCGCCGAGATTGGGCTCTTTTTCAGAATAATTATATCGAATGCAACCAACGGGAGATAATCTACACCAATAAACATACATAGCAAACATATAGTGTATCCAGCTACATAAAATAACGTGTATAATCTCATAATATCACTGGAATATCGATATATGAAGGAGTTGTACAATTTACCATAACAACTTAAATCAGTTAGGCAGTTTCTGCTGGTCCCGCTAGCTCAGTGGGTAGGCGCGTTGGTTACTTGTCGTTTACTTTACAATCGGGCGATGCCGGTTCAATCCTGACAGCATGCAAACTATTGATTTTCTTTACACTTTTTTTGTTTATGTTTTCACGAAGTAATATAAACCAAATCATTTAGTATACTATGATGCACTGTTTGTAAATCATTTTTTATTTTTGTAGTAATTATTTATTCGCCACAAAAATGAAAATATGGTCATTATATAACGATGTTTCTAAATTTCATTTATCCAAACAAATATAATGTAATGGATATATAATTTATTAATTGTAAATATATTGTACAGTAATATATTGTAATTATATATGTGAAAAAGATTGTGATCTGTGTGGATAAATACAATTTAGAAACATCGTTATATATAATGACCATATTTTCATTTGTGGCGAAAAAATAATTACTACAAAAATAATTACAAACAGTGCATCATAGTATACTAAATGATTTGGTTTATATTACTTCGTGAAAACATAAACAAAAAAAGTGTAAAGAAAATCAATAGTTTGCATGCTGTCAGGATTGAACCGGCATCGCCCGATTGCAAAATTGGGCGCCAATGAACCAACGCGTTTACCAAATGAGCTATCGGGGCCGGCAGAAATTCACTGACTGATTTCAGTTGTTATGATAAATTGTACAACTCCTCCTTCATACATCGATATTCTAGTGATATGAGATTTTACACGTTACTTTCTGTAACTGGATACAATATATGTTTGCTATGTATGTATATTGATGTAAATTATCTCCCGTTGGTTGCATTCGATATAATTATTCTGAAAACGAGCACAAGCTCGGCGAAACTTACACTTACAGGTTAATGGGCTGATTTAGGCCATTGGCCTTTGTTGGTGCCCATATCCCTGGCTATTCCAGTGCTTGTCGAGTCTAGCCTTAAACTGTGTGACGGTCTTGGCATCTACCACATGTTGTGGGAGTCTGTTCCATTGATCCACGGCTCTAACTGAGAAGTAATTCTTTCTGGCCAGCAGTCTTGTTCTTTGCTTGAATAGCTTTCTCGTGTGTCCTCGTGTTGCTGTACTGTCCCTCTCCTGGAAGAATTGACGAGCTTCAAATTTGTCGATTCCGTTAAGTATTTTGTATGTTTCAATAAGGTCGCCTCTCTGACGTCGGTAATACAACGAATGTAGTTTCAGTTGTTGTAATCTCTATTCATATGTCAGCTTTGCTATGCTAGTAACCAGCTTTGTTGCTCTTCGCTGTACCTTTTCGAGGATGTCAATGTCCTTTGCCAGATATGGGCACCATGCTTGTACACAAAACTCGAGGTGTGGACGAACGTATGCCCGGTAGAGTGACACAAATGATTTCTTGGTCATGTGCTTAAAAGTTCTCTTTACCATGTCAAGAGCTTGCATGGCTTTCTTTGCTGCTTTCTGGCATTGCACTGTTGGTTTTAGGTTGGTTGTCACCCACACCCCAACGTCCTTTTCCTCTTTTGTTGTCTCGAGGTTCACTCTGGCTCCAGTCTGGTGAGTCATAGTGTACGTATTGTGTGGTGGTTTCCCCACTTGCATTATTAACTTGCATTTCTCAGGGTTGAATTGTAGCAACCACTCTTTACTCCAGTCTTCCAGGGTGTCAATGTCATTTTGCAGTTGGTCTTGGTCTTCCTGGTTACGGATCGTTGTGTACAGCTTCGTGTCATCGGCAAACATCTTGATGCTGCAGTGAACCTGGTCTGGGATGTCATTCACGTAAAGAATAAAAAGAAGCGGTCCTATGACAGATCCCTGCGGAACTCCACTTGTGACGGGGGCCCACTCTGACTTAGTTCCGTTGAGTACCACCTGCTGAGTTCTGTTAGTCAGGAAAGTTTCCAGCCATCGAACCACTTTGCCTCGAATGCCGTAGGCTTCTAGCTTCTTTACCAGTCTGCAGTGAGGAACTGTGTCGAACGCTTTCTTGTAGTCCAGGTATATGACGTCCAGACCGTATCCCTCGTCCAGTGTTCGTGTCCATTCTTCAAAGGTATCTAGTAGGTTGGTCAAACAGGACTTTCCTTCAAGAAACCCATGCTGGTTATCGTTGATGATGCTATGTTCCTTGAGAAACTTGATCATGGTTTCTCTGATGATTGCTTCCAGAGTCTTGCAGGGTATGGATGTTAGGCTGATTGGACGGTAGTTTCCGGCCTTCTCTTTAGACCCCTTCTTGAAAATTGGTGTGACTAGGGCTTGTTTCCAGTCTGTAGGGATTTGACCAGTGTCTAATGATTGGCGAAATATCCAGTACATCGGCTTGGCAAGGGTTTTGCTGCACTCTTTCATTACCCATGGGTGCAACCCGTCTGGGCCTGGCGCCTTGTTGGGATGTATACTTTGTAGTTTCTTGCGTACAGTCTCTTCTGTAAATATGATGTCGGCTACACACTCGTTTGTTCTTTATTGAAATTCTGGGATGGTGGACGTATCCTCATTTACAAACACTGACTTGAAAAAGTCACCCAGTACGTTTGTTTTTTCCTGGTCATTTTCTGTTAATCTGCCGTCTTCTGTCTCCAGCTGGCTTACTGTCACCTTTACCTTCTGTTTCGAGGTAACAGTAGAATATATTTGGTTCCTTCTTGAAATTGTTGATTAGTTTCTCCTCGTAGTCCTTCTGTGCTTGTCTAATCTTGGTGTTTATCTCGTTTCTCTGTTTGACATATGCAGTATAGTCTCTGTCCAGCCCAACTTTTGTAGATTTGTATAGGTCATATTTTCTCTTCACTGTTCTCAACATTTGTTTACTCCACCATGGAGGTTTGTTGGCCATCTTGCGTTTCGGTTTCCTGAGAGGGGCATTTTCTCTCACTGCCTTTGAGATCCCCTTCTTGAGTTTAGTCCAATTAGTGTTTACACTGTTTCCCTGAAACTTACTCTCCCAGTCAATCTTGCTCAGGGATTCATTGATTGCTTCGTAGTTGCCTTTGGGGTAGTTTCTCGAACCACTTGGTCTGTTGTTGACTGGTGCTTCTGCGTAGCATGTGTAAGTCCACAGTAAGGACTCATGGTCGCTACACCCCAGTGGTGGTAGATGAGTGACTTTGTCAACCATGTATTGTTCGTTTGAAAACACTAGATCAAGTATAGAAGGTTGTTGGCCCGGTCTCAGTCTGGTCGGTTTGACAATGTGTTGAATCAGGTAGGCGTCTTGTGTTGCATCAAAAAACTTGGCTGCTGTGGAGTGTTCGCTCCCACTTACTGTGTGGTCTTCCCATTTAATCTCTGGAAAGTTGAAGTCTCCCATCAGCAGGATGTGTGAGTATCCATGCATTTCTTGCAAATGTTTTATTGCGTCTATTAGTCTGGTGTTGTTCTCGTCGGTTGTCTTCTGTGTCCTATACACAATTCCTGCTAACAGCTGGTCTTTGTTGTTTAGCTTAACTGACACCCACATTGAGTCTTCTATTTCCAGGTTGTTCATTTCTTGGCAGGGCATAGCTGGTAGGTCTTTGTGTATATACATTAGTACTCCTCCACCAATAGATTCCCTTCTATCACTTCTGAACATATTGTAGGCGCCCAGGTTCATCTCACAGTCACCTATATCTGAACTGCACCATGTTTCTGTGATTCCTATGATTTTCGGTTCGTAACTCTGAATTTGTGCTTGGAACTCGTGGAACTTGTTTGTTATACTTTGTGCATTTGCTTGATAACACTTAAACATGGAACTTTGTGCTTGTGCTTGATTATTTACACTGTTCGTTGTCAGGTTTGGGTGTCTCACTGGCTTCGGGGGGTTTTCTTGAGTGCGTACCCTCCTCTGCACTATTCTCCCGTTTTTTATCATATACCTGTTTTCTCCAGAATCAATGTTTTTCTCAGTTAGTTCTGCCCGAAGAGCCTTGTCTTTCTCTCTCTCCTTTGGGGTCATGTCAGGTGTGATGAACACTTTCCTGATGTTGCTGGGGTTGTTTTCATTCCGGAGTTTAGTACAGTTTTTCATGATGGCTGCTTTTTCCTGGTCATTTCCTACCTGCACCATCAGCAGCCTTGGTCGCGGTCCTTTCTTGCCTAACCTTACTGCACGCTTGATGTCCACCGTCACCCCCAGGTACTCTTCGAAGATAGACTTCATGTGATCCATGTCTTGTTGTTTCCGTTCTTGTCCTTCATCCGATGTTGGTTCTGAAACCTAGTAGACTTGTACTACAAGTTGTAGGCTCATTCGCATTCATTGTTTTGAATAAAATTGAATTCATGTGGAACCGTAAGATAACTGCTTGTTCCTCTATGATGACTAGTAGTGTTTGTATTACATCGGATTATTGCATAACAACTCATTCTGACGCTCGTTTCGTAAACATGCTCTGAATGCATAGACAGGGTCGGCCTGCTGCGAGTGTGAGTCATGTGTGACGTTAAGATACCACGTGATCGCCTAGCTCATTAAAATTATATTTTCTGCGGGAATCGCTACACAGATGGGTTTAAAATCGAATTTATGCTACAAATGTATTTTTCTGTATATGTTCTCGGATGTTACATGCAATATTAAACTTTCTGTACACATGGAAAACGGATTTTAGCTAATGCCTTGTTTTTATTTCCTTTAAAACTATTAAAATTGGATGATGTATACAAACATCAGTCAGGTATTTTTATGCATAAAGCAACATATAAACAACTCCCAGATAAAATGTCATCAATGTTATTATAAACATATAATGTACATAAACATAAGCTGCGAAACCACAATGCATATTACATACAACAAATAAGAACAAACACAAGGAAATTCACAACAAATTATTCAAGACCAATATGCTGGAATGCACTATCTCATAATTTACAACAAATTGCATCCATCAATCAATTTAAGAAGAAAGCTGTTATTGTCAAAATATTAATTGTTTTTATTATTTATATTTATTATAATTATTATTTTATGATTTTTTTAATATCCTACCATATAAATTGACCATAATCATACCATCATTTTATCATGGTATAAATGAATAAGTTTGTAGTTTGTATTCATGTTTTACTTAAGAATTAGCAAGTTAATTTATTCAGAATACATTATTATGTTCTAATGAATGAAATTTAATTAATAGTCAACTCGTTCTATTTGTCGATCTCCAGCACGGTCTCAGCAACGACGTTCACAGTGGTCGTCAGCGCATCGCAGAAATGAATGTCGATGCGCAGGTTACCCTTCTGTACTATATGGAAGCAGGCGTCGTCGCACAAATTGGGGTGAAATCCAAGCCGAAGAAGGTGTAGCCATGTCGGAAGTCGTCGTGTTTATTGTGTTGGTCAGCTAAATTTTTACGAAGTTAATTGTAATTGCAATGACAAATGAAAAGTAATTGTAATTGATTTTGTGTAATTGGACCCAGCCCTGCTGACGGAACTAGACAAAGACAATTGATTGAAATAAAATCTTATTGAGCAAAGCATGCTGACCAGTGCTTAATTGCATATTTTAGTCTGAAATGTGTTACCTCATTTTGTTTTTCTCATTGATTTCAGAAGCGTGTACACGCATTCACAAAATGTCAAAAGTTAATGAAATTGAAGAAATGATCGCAGAAACGTTGAAGTTTGCACCTCACAGAGGAGGGAGAAAGGCCAACAAGGTATTTGACCATGACTCACTCGCTCTTAGTCATTTCTTTCCTATATGAAATGCCCCCTGGCCTTGATGATTCTATTGAATTTGCCATCATGTAATAGGCCATAGATATAAATTTGTGGATTGCCATGAAACCAAGTATGACTCTCCTGGTGGTTATAATTAATACACGATCAATGTTGATGGAGAAAGCCATATTAATCCAATATGTTCTTTTTCTTATGTAAAATAACACCTTTCACCGATGCAAAATAACTAGATTCATGTTATTGCAACAAATATATACAAATAAATGATTGCAACAAATACGTACATATACATTGTGCTTTTTTGTGCAAAAAATATATATTGTAAAACAATTATGGTTATCTGTGTTTGACTGTCTGTCTGTCCGTCCGTCCGCCTATTCCCATGCCCGCCCGCCCGCCCGCCCGCCTGCATGTCTGTCTGTATGTCTGTCTGTCTGTCTGTGAAATATGTCTGTCTGTGACATGTCTGTCTGTAGACCGTTATCACCCCTTGCAAGTATGGGGCTGAAATATTGTGTGATCTAGCAGACCCATTGGGGTGGTTTGTAGATTTAGATTTTTTCGAAATTTGTCTGGGGGGTCGGGATGTTGGGGGGACACAATATTAAAATGGCACTTTTGTCCAACAGTTTTGCATGTATGTGGCTGAAATTGTGTGCGATCTAATGGGACCCATTGTGGTGGTTTATAGATTTAGATTTTAAAAAATTATTCTGGTTGTAAGGGATCTTGGGAGATCACTGTTTTTAAATGGCACTTATCTTCATCAGTTTTGCATGTATGGGACTGAAATTGTGTGTGTGATGTATATAGAGGGTCCATTGGGGTGGTTCGATCGTAAATTTAGATTTTTGTCAAAATTCGTCTATGGCGGTGGGGTCTCGGGGAGTCACAATTTAAAGAGTTTCAGTGCAAGCAACAGCCTTTCCCCCCCCCCTAGCTACTCAGCTAGTTGTTCAACAATACGTCATCAAACATATTCGTTACAAAAGGCCTTTACATTCCCAAAAATAAATAGTGTTTGATTCATATTGATATTTAGAATAAATTGTTATATTCAACAGATGCCGGCAGTCACCCAGGTCCACCAGGTTGAAGATGATGACGAGGGAGATTGAGTTTTGTAACTACCATGTAACTGCTATGTGTAATTAAAAGTAATGAAGATCCATTTATTATTGTTTTATCGTTCTGTTAACATTAAGCAAAAACGTTACATGTAACGTTCTTGAAACATTAAGAAAACTTTCTAAAAAAACGTTCTGCTAACGTTAGGCAAAAACGTTATTTGTAACGTTCTCGGAACGTTAAGAAAACTTTCCAAAAAAACGTTCAGCTAACGTTAGGGAAAAACGTTCTGATAACGTTATCTGTAACGTTCTTGGAACGTTAAGAAAACTTTCCAAAAAACGTTCTGCTAACGTTGGAGAAAAACGTTCTGCAAACGTTACGCAATAACGTTTTCTGTAACGTTATTAGAACGTTAAGAAAACTTTCCAAAAAAACGTTCTGCTAACGTTACGCAATAACGTTATCTGTAACGTTCTCGGAACGTTAAAAAAAATAAAAAAAAATAAACGTTCTCCGAACGTTATCACTAACGTTATCGTAACGTAAAAACTAATGTTCTGGGAACCTGTTTTTGTTAGCTGGGTACCTTGGTAATATACTAACGTGGCAAGAATATACGACGTTCACGCGTTCATACACTAAAAATGCACTACACTGTTCTGTTTGCTCAGTTTTGCCTTGTCTACTTGTTCTGTTTGCTCAGTTTTACCTTGTCTACTTATTCTGTTTGCTCGGTTTTACCTTGTCTAATTGTTCTATTTGCTCAGTTTTACCTTGTCTACTTGCTCTGTTTGGTATGTTTGCTCGGTTTTACCTTGTTTACTTGTTCTGTTTGCTCAGTCTTACCTAGTCTACTTGTTCTGGTTGCTCAGTTTTATCTTGTCTACTTGTTTTGTTTGGTCTTTTTCTCAGTTTTACCTTGTCAACTTATTGTGTTTGATCTGTTTTACCTTGTCTATTTTTTTTCTGTTTGCTCAGTTTCACCTTGTCTACTTGTTCTTGTTGCACTACAGTGGCACGAATTTACGACGATCATCTCGTCCGTCATAGATCCACCTCATCTTGTCTGTCCTAGGTCCATCCCGCATAATCTGTTCTCGCTTCACCTCATCTCAACTGTCCTAAGTCCACTTCACCTCGTCTGTCTATTGTCTCGGCCGTTTTCTCGTCTGATGTCCCGTCCGTTGTCCCGTCCATTGTCACACCCGTTCGCTAAGTCGTCCGTTGTGTCATACGTTATATATCGCTGGCCTAAGTTTGGTTCGTGCAACTCGCTAATCTAAGTTTGGTTCATGAAACTCGCTGATCTAAGTTTGGTTCGTGCATCTCGCTAGTCTAAGTTTGGTTCGTGCAACTCGCTAGTCTAAGTTTGTCCCTCTCTCTGTCTGCCTGCCTGCCTGCCTGCCTGCCAGCATGCCTGCCTGCCTGCCTGCCTGCCTGCCTGCCTGCCTGCCTGCCTGCCTGCCTGCCTGCCTGCCTGCCTGCCTGCCTGCCTGCCTGCCTGCCTGCCTGCCTGCTTGCCTGTCTGTCTGCCTGATTGCCTGCCTGCCTCTCTCTCTCTCTCTCTCTCTCTCTCTGTACGTTGTCTCAACCGTAGTGTCATCCGTTGTCTCGCAACCCATCGGTCTAAGTTTGATTCGTGCAACTCGTTGGTCTAAATTTAGTTCATGGAAGTCGCTAGTCTAAGTTTGATTCGTGGAACTCGCTACTCAGTTTGGTTCTTGGAACTCGCTCATGGCACTCGCTGGTCTAAGTTTGGTTCGTGCAACTCTTCGGTCTAAGTATAAGTTCCGACTAGTGATGTTTTACCAGTTAGACGGCGCCACCACGCAACGTAGTACTCAAGTTATACACTAGGGGCGCTACGCCGGAAATGCCGTCACACCTGAAGTCATATGACTGTAATGGCTGCCTCTACCGTTCTACCATTCCAGTAAGTGTGTCGACGAATAGACATCCGGCGTCCGCGGCAGATGATGTTACTCTAAATGGCCGCGCCCACTGTTCAATGGGCATACGTGTTACTTAAACGAACTGGTTACCCTAAACTGACACGTAAAGTCACTAGGTGGCGCTTCTGGCTAAGCCAATAAGTTAAACTATGACAAGAATGATAGGCAAGACTATAACATTTATACATATGGGATACAAGTCAGTACGTTCAGTGGGCAAGCATGTTATAACATGTTTGCCCCATTGAACGTACTGATGTTCCAGTAAACAAGGAACTAGTTTTGAACCAGTTTGTCACGTGTCATACTGGTTCATAACTGGTACGGCTCCACCAGTACGTGTATTCACGTGTATTCATGTGAATACACGTGTTCTGCCTATTTTCACGAGTTTTTAACCAGTTTGACACGCGTCGTACTGGTTCAGGACTGGTACGGCTCCACCGGTACGTATCTTCACGTGAATTCACGGGTTAATTCACGTGTGAAACTGGGGGAAATGGTACGGTTCCAGGGGAACGAGTACTCACGTGAATTCGCGGGTTCATTCACGTGTGAAACTGGGGAAACTGGTACGGTTCCAGGGGAACGAGTAATCATGTGAATTCACGGGTTAATTCACATGTGAAACTGGTACGGTTCCAGGGGAACGAGTAATCACGTGAATTCACGGGATCATTCACGTGTGAAACTGGGGAAACTGGTACGGTTCCAGGGGAACGAGTAATCACGTGAATTCACGGGTTCATTCACTGGGGAAACTGGTACGGTTCCAGGGGAACGAATAATCACGTGAATTCACGGGTTCATTCACGTGTGAAACTGGGGAACTGGTACGGTTCCAGAGGAACGAGTAATCACGTGAATAAACCCGTGAATTCACGTATGAAACTGGTACGGTTCCAGGGAACGAGTAATCACGTGAATTCACGGGTTAATTCACGTGTGAAACTGGGGAAACTGGTACGGTTCCAGGGGAACGAGTAATCACGTGTATTCACGGGTTCTGTATCTGTATTTTGACTGGCAACATGTCCTATGGACACACCACGCCAGTGCGCATGGTGGCTCTTATGAATTAATGTTTTACATGTTGGGCTAGACTAATCTGGAATGAATTCAGTGATGTACAATGCTTGGAGGTAGAGAATTCCACTCTTATTGTGACTGGGAAAAAGCTGTTTCCAAATATGTTTGTCGAGTGCCTGATTTGTACTAACTGTTTATTATGTTTACGTGAGCATCTGGTGTTGTGTTTGATGTACTGATCTAGTGGGATATCTATGAGGTTATGTTCCATTTTATATAATATGCTAAGTGTTTGGGTTTTTCTTCTTGATTGGAGGGTGTCCCACTGGAGATCTTTAAGGAGTTGTGTTACCGTTCCTGGCACTCTAGAATAGATGTTCTTACAAAATCTGGCGGCTTGTCTCTGGGTTCTTTCTATGAGTTTGATATTTCTTAGGCAATGTGGATCCCATGATGCTGACGCATATTCAAGTATAGGGCGAACAAGGGTTGTGTAGGCTATGGACTTGATTTGGGTTGGGCATTTATTTAAATTTCTTCTAATAATTCCCAATGTCTGTTGTGCTTTTTTTGTGACTGCGTTGCTTTGTATTGTCCAATTTAATGTATTTGATATATGTATGCCAAGATAACAGTGTGATTCAACAGATTTAAGTTGTTGTCCGCAGAAGGTGTAGAGATTTGGTATCGGTTTTCTTGAGGCTATTGTCATTGTATAACATTTAGTGGGGTTGAATTTCATAAGCCACGTGTGTAGCCATTTCTCAAGTTTCAGCAGATCGTTTTGGAGGACAGATGTGTCTTGGTCAGTTTTAATCGGTGAATATAACAGGCAGTCGTCTGCAAAAAGGTGAACAGTTGAGGAAAGATTGTCTGGCAGGTCATTTATGTATAGTAGGAAAAGTAGGGGCCCCAGTACTGTGCCCTGTGGTACCCCAAAAATGACTTGAGTTGATGTTGACTTGGATCCATTTGTAACAACCTGTTGAGTTCTTCCTGTAAGGAAGCTATTTATCCATGATGATATTGGACCTGTGATGCCATAGTGTTTGAGTTTGTGGATTAGTCTTTTATGTGGAACTTTATCGAATGCTTTGGTGAAGTCAAGGATGGCCATGTCTACATATTTCTTCTCATCAAGTGATTTGCTTATGTCATGGATTGTTTGAATTAATTGTGTTTCATTTGATCTTTTGGCACGGAAGCCATGTTGGTGGTCAGTTAGAATGCGGTGCTGTTCAAGGTGTTTCATAATGTGACTATGTATTATGTGTTCAAGAAGTTTAGAAACCACAGGTGTTAAGGATATTGGTCTGTAGTTAGATGTTTCTGCTCTACTTCCTTTCTTAAAAATTGCTGTTACATTGGCTTCTTTCCAAGTATTGGGGACTTGTCCAGAGTCAACAGATGATTGGAAAATGTCATGTATTACTGGTGCTAGATGAGAGGCATATCTGTTTAAGAACCATGGTGGAATGCCATCTGGTCCTTGCTATTTAGAAATGTTAATTTTGGAAAGTTGATCAAGTACTCCTTTAAGTGAAATTGTTAGTTTGGGGATTTCTCCATGTGGACTTCTGGCCATATCTGGTAGGGTGGAATTTCCTTCGTGTGTAAAGACACTTTGGAACTGATTGTTTAAGGCTTCTGCTTTATGTTTGTCGTCGCTAATGATGTTACCCGCAATGTTAAGGTCCCCAATACCCTGGTTATCCTGTCTACGTTTAGAAATGAAGCTCCAAAATGATTTAGGTTTCTCTGTTATTGTTGTTGTCAGGAAATGACTTATGTAGGATAGTCTAACAGAACGAAGGTGTTTATGAATGTTTCTCCTGATGTCACAGAATTATTTCCAGTCTTCTGGATTTCTAGATTTTGCAGTAATGTGTGTCCTCATTAAATTGTATATTGTTGTTAGAAATACATGTGAATTAAAGTAAAGACAATGTAAAGTAAAAACATTTTATTGACACTTTGATGAGATTGACTACAAAATAATGAAAAGTACAATACAACTACAGGTGCAATCACTGCACTTGATGTGTATAATGTAATAATTTTTAACATCATATACATATCACATGTACATAAATGCAAAACAACAATAGAAACAAAAATTAGGAAGAGGTTGAAAAAATGTCAGGTATATATAAAAAACAAACAGAAACTTTTATCAAGATTCTTTGTTACAAAAAAAAAAACACCAGTACACATGATGTCAAATGCTAGTTGTAGTTTATACATGCCTTGTACGTTTACAACTTAGTGACTAAACAATTATGTTTATTTAACAAATTTGTTTAATATCGCATGCCCATAAAATGTAAACCAATGAGAAAAAATTACTTAGGAAGATGTTTAGTTGAACAAATGTACTATGAACAGGGGCTGTACATATCAAATAAAAATAACTATTAAGAATCATAATTGTTTTTGTTTTGCAAAGAACCATAAATTATGATTCTTTGTTAAAAAAACATCAATATGATATAACATTCGAAAATCTTGTAGTTTATGCAATGCTTGGTATGTATGTTTACAGCTCGCAAATAATAGTGACTAGACTAGTCAGGGTCATCGCCATGTGACTGAGAATTACATGTACAATCACTACATGCTACATTGCTCAGATTTACTCAGCTGTATGAAGAGTACCGGCTACAGACCGCAATATTTTGTATGAATAGTCTTTGCATATTAATTTCAGTATGGCTGAATGCTTCCCACATAAGTCGAGATGGTGTTCGATTTAACAAGTCTGCCAGGGAGTCAAGTGTAAAGCGCTTTGAGCAATCCTGAGGACTGGATACTACACCATATCAGAACTAACTTTGCTCAAGTGTTGTTTATAAAATAATTAGTACAATGGGTACAGGTGTATAATCATCATGCGAAATGAAAATAAAATGTAAATTATTTGTGAAAATATAAACCAGTGATAAAAAAGAATAATTTAGAAATATGAAACATGACATGAAAAATATAACAGTCCTCATGATACATAGAGAACTTAAACAAGTAAAATGCTGCTGTCAGTGTATTAGAATAAGTAGTTATTCTATTTGGTCGCCAGATGGCGCTATTGACGTTTATGTTACGTGACATTTATTAGAGTTGCATATCGTATTTACAATATTTGATGCGCGCATGCGCAGTTTCAGTTCCGGTTCGACCACGCCAACACGAATTTAATAAAAGTCATTTCGTGATACTTAATCGGTTGTCAACAAACAATTATTGAAACATGGTGTCAGAAAGAGCGAACTAGAGGTGAATTGGAACTCAGAGAACGTAAAGTCGCGGTGAAAGAAGGTTAGTCCGTTCTATTTTGACTACAAAAGTGATGGAACGATTCCTTCTCCCCGACCCGCTTCCCGTGTCCGGCAATCTGCCAGAGCAATGGCTGCGTTTCAAAAAGCAGTTCACGCAGTTCATCGACGCCAGTGACAAAGCTGACGCGAACGCGAAGACGAAAACGGCGATTCTACTACGCTGTATCGGTGACAAAGGGAATGACATCTATGACAACTTCACGTTAGAAGGCGTTCCAACGTTTGATGACGTCATCGCGAAGTTTGATGAATTCTGCCGTCCTAGAGTGAGCGTGTTTGCATCCAGACATCACTTCCTCACCATGAAGCAGAACGATAGCTCTATTGATGACTTCATTACGGCCCTAAAGAAGCAGGTCCGTGAATGTGCGTTTGGAGATCTGATGGACGACATGGTTCTTCACGCGCTAACGTTGGGGTTAGACCAAGAACGGACGCGTCGGCGTCTGTTTGAAGCAAAGAACCTAGACCTGGAGAAAGCCATTACCCTGTGTCGCCTAGCGGAGGACACGGAAGGCGAAATGCGGAAGCTCAAACTGAACGAGGAAGTGCAGGCGGTCTACAAGACGAGACAGAAGAAGGCTAAACGCAGGCCGAGATCTCAACCGACTCATACGTCGAGCAACAAAGCGGACAAGTGTGGGAAGTGCGGCACAGAGCACCCGCCGAGACAATGTCCAGCATTCGGCAGTGAGTGCTACGCCTGTAAAAAGAAAAATCACTACGCCAAGTGTTGCCGAGCGCCGCAGGCACAGTCAAAGGCGAAGCGTGTCTACCTCGTCGACGGTGACAGCGATTCCAGCATTCTACGCATACAAGTGGACAAGGAGGGTAGACGTCTGATGGCAACGATCAACGTATCATCGGAGAGTCGTTCAGCTCCTACTGCACTGAGATGTCAACTCGACACCGCCGCAACATGCAATGTCCTCAGCGTCACCGACTATCGACTACTGGGCTCTCCACCACTACGCGCGAGTACCTCGAACTTGACGATGTACGATGGTTTGCAGGTGCCGTCGAAGGGTAGATGTTCCCTAACACTCCGAGAAATCGACCAGCGTGAGGAGATATTGATCTTCGAAGTCGTCAAAACGAGGCACGCCACACTGCTGTCCCTCGACACGTGTCTGAAACTCGATCTGATCGCGGTGAGTGAACACGTCAGCCTGGTCGAGGATCGAACAAACGACATCGATGCTGCCATAACGGAGTATGCGGATGTCTTCACCGGACTTGGGTGTCTTCCGAGTGAGTACAACATCGAGATTGACACAACTGTCGCTCCCGTACAGAATCGACCACGGAAAGTCGCTTACGCACCGAAGGACGAGTTCCTAAAGAAGATCGAGGCACTGGAGGCACAGGGCGTCATCGCGAAAGTCGAGACACCGACTCAGTGGATTTCGAGCTGTCTGGCAGTACGTAAGGCGAACGGCTCGGTGCGAGTATGCATCGACCCCTCTGACCTGAACAAGGCGATTCGACGCAACCACTTCTCGCTACCTACGATCGAAGAGGTTCTGCCAACGCTGACGAATGCGAAAATCTTCTCGCTTGTCGACGCGAAAGACGGATTCCTGCAGGTGAAACTGACAGATGAAAGCAGTTACCTGACGACATTCTGGACTCCGGCAGGAAAATACAGATGGCTGCGTATGCCATTTGGTATCTCGTCGAGTCCGGAGCAATTTCAACGTCGTTTGCAGCAAGCGCTGGAGGGTCTCGAAGGGATCTCCACAGTAGCTGACGACATCTTGATCGTCGGTCGTGGTCAGACAGAGGCAGAGGCCCGCAGAGACCATGACAGCAACTTCATCAAGCTACTACAGCGTGCTTACGAACAAAACTTGAAATTGAACAAATCCAAAATGAGGCTTCACATGAAAGAGATCGTGTACATCGGGCATATGTTGTCTCCGGACGGGGTCAAGCCCGAACCTGATAAAGTGTGCGATGGACGTCGAACAAGTACGACGGTTCCTGGGCTTCACGAACTATATCGCGAAATTCATGCCGAATCTTTCTGCAGTCTGCGAGCCCATACGACGTCTGGTGCAGAAAGACGCCGAGTTCGTGTGGGGACCAGACCAACAAGAAGCGTTCGAGCGAGTGAAGGACATCGCAACCGCAGAACGTTCTCTCTCGTACTACGATGTGACGAAACCGGTGGTACTTCAATGTGACGCAAGTACGCAGGGGCTAGGAGTGACACTTCTAAAACACGAGAAGACAGTCGCCTATGCTTCGCGTTCACTGACAGCGAGTGAACGCAACTACACACCGATCGAGCTTGAATGTCTTGCCATCGTGTTTGCCTGCCGCAATTACGACCAATATATCTATGGACTTCCAGACGTGACGATTCACAGTGATCATAAGCCACTGGAAACGATCTTCCGAAAGTCACTCTTGGAGACTCCGAAAAGACTTCAACGCATGATGATGGCACTTCAGCGCTACGACATGAAAGTCGTCTACAAGCCAGGAAATTAGCAACTCGTCGCAGACATGCTGTCGCGAGCGCCGTCGACACGTAGACAACCAGTTGAGCTTACGAAGGAGCAGATATTCCAGATGACAACGGAGAACGCCATCGCTGAGGAAGTCGAGACAGTCGACCCCAGAGAGTACGTCAACATCAACGAGCCGAGAGTAGACGCGATACGTCAGGCCACAGCCGACGACCCGGTTCTGAAACTACTCGTGCTGGTCGCATCAGGCTGGCCACAGGACAGGTCACAGTTACCGTCTGACCTGAAAGTCTACTGGACGTTTCGAGACGTCATCGCTGGGCACAACGGTATCCTGTACAAAGGAGAGCGTATGTTCATCCCAAAGTCACTCCAGAATGACATGTTAGTGAGACTACACAGCAGTCATCAAGGCATTGAGTCGACTCTACGCAGAGCCAGAGACAGTCTCTACTGGCACGGTATGACAAACGACGTAAAACAGACGGTCGAGCGATGCAGTGTGTGTTCCAGAGAACGACCTACGCAACAGAAAGAGAGTCTTCGTAGCCACACGATTCTACCGCGAGCGTGGGCTAAGGTCGGAATGGATCTCTTCGCGCACGGTCAGGACACATACCTCATAATCGTCGACTACTACTCCGATTTCTTCGAGATCGCGAAGCTAGATTATCAACGAGCGGTCACTACGATTGAGGCGTGTAAACAGCAATTTGCACGTCACGGATCTCCCAACATAGTCCACTCCGATGGTGGGCCACAATTCATAAGCGCTTAGTTTGAACGCTTTGCGCAGAGTTGGGAATTCGAACATTAGTTATCGTCACCCTATCACAGTCAGTCGAATGGAAAGGCGGAGGCCGCTGTCAAAATTGCAAAACAGCTGCTAGCGAAATCTTCCGACCCGATGAAAGCACTCCTGGAATGGCGCAATATTCCTACGAGTCAGATGGTCAGCAGTCCGGCACAGCGCTTGATGAATCGACGCACACGAGCAGTCGTCCCACAGGCTGAGTCTCTGCTGAAACCAGCGATTCCCGAGGTCGAGCAAACGATTTCACGTAAGACTACAAAACAAATGCAGAGCCAGCGATACTACAACCGAAGTGTCAGCGATCTGAGTCCACTACAGAAAGGCACTCCAGTCTTCGTCCAGTCGCTGAAGAAACACCAACCGATCAAATGGTCGCGTGGCACAGTCGTCGATGACTGTAACGACAGGTCGTACATCGTAGAGATCGAAGGTCGTCTACTCCGACGCAATCGACGCTATCTACGAGACGATGCCACAGCGCCCCACGAGTTCGTACAACAACGCGAACAACAACCACTCGAACGACAACCACTCATACAACAACGCGAACTACAGCCACGCGTACAGCAACCACGCGAACAGCCGCGTGAACGCAAACAGAAGACGCTACTGAAAGACGAACCGCGTGACGTGCCGAGCATCGCGCCAAAAATGACAACTCCCACACCGAGCGTGTCCGCGTCTCCTGCGAAAGTCGTCTCGCCAGTGAAAACGCGCTCTGGGCGAGTTGTCACAAAGCCAGCACGGTTCCAGTGAAGACCAGCCCCAACCCCCAGTTGTCCAAACCTGATCATGTGCTAGTAACCTCTGATCATTATAGTATAGTGGCCCAATTGACTTTAGTGTTAGATTGCATTATGTTGTTATGTTGCCATGGGCTCATAAAGCCAACATTTTTATCATGCTCCTTTAAAAAAAAAGAGGGGATGTTAGAATAAGTAGTTATTCTATTTGGTCGCCAGATGGCGCTATTGACGTTTATGTTACGTGACATTTCTTAGAGTTGCATATCGTATTTACAATCTTTGATGCGAGCATGCTCAGTTTCAGTTCCGGTTCGACCACGCCAACACGAATTTAATAAAAGTCATTTCGTGATACTTAATCGGTTGTCAACAAACAATTATTGAAACATGTATCAACAGATTGTTGTTGAAAAATGTGAAAAGGGTTTCAATACCATTACTTCATCACAAACTTGTGTTGTACATAACAAGTACCTGGTGTACATTGCAAGAACTCAGCTGGCTGCCACTGACTATCAGCAACACAAAAATAATTAAACCCTACCACTGTAACAATGCTGGATAATTGATGTATTTTTTCATGGACACTGCTAAAAGTTAAAGTTTAATTGAATACAAATACCATGTATTATCGACTTTCGATAAATGTGTCATCACATATAAAATATCATACATGTCAGAGCCATGCTAATTCTCATTTTGTCTCCGGTATAGGTAGATGCGGATGTACAGCAAAATGTCAGGAAGCTTTTATGCAGTACCATCGAAGACAGCGAACACATACAGTGATGTCATCGATATCCAAACCGATGTAGTTCACCGAAGAATGCTCGACACTGAACCTGTCTCACAGCATCAAGAGTTGTTGCCCGAAGACTCATGCTATATTTGCCAGACCCTGGCACCCACCGTTCCATCACCAACTGCCGAGCTAGTCAGGCGTCACCATATTCGTATGTCGAGCAACCTACATTCTACACAGTGGTTTTTAGTCAGTTAAGCTAAATGACTGACCTGGAAGCCAGTGCACACCCAATCGGCACTGGGGAATCTGTCATGGATGCAACACATGACACAATTGTGATCAATCGGTGGACATTCACATGACAAACCATTAATATGCTGCATGGCTGTACAATCTTGTCCGAGATCCTGGACAAATACAACTGCCCAGTATGCTATATTAACTTGGAGAACTAGTGGTACTAAGCACACTAGTCCAATCTCCTGTAAAGAAAAGCATATTTTCAGTAAAAATAGGTATCATTGTAGTGTTGGGATTAAATAATTATGGAATGTTCATTCTCATAATCAGTAAATATAAAAATGTTTCATGTGTGACCTGCAGCATTTCATAAGAAAAACGGCAGCAAGAAATGTGCTACTACAGCTGCATCTATACATGTTTATATCTTAGGAACAGTCAATGTTTACCGGGGTTGTTCCGGAGGAGCGAGGGGGTGGGTTGATACAACATGCAGACATTAGTAGAATATGCTCTTTTTCAAAATTAAAAATTTTTCAATTTCATTACAGCGATGCCTGATCTTTGTCAATATTATAGACTGATTTGAATTCTGATAATCAGTAAAGTGCATTTATATGTTTTGTTTTCAATATACAAATTCATGTCAGTGTCTGCCATGTGTAACTACTACACATATTCATGTTAGACATTTTAAGGTTCTGTCTGAAGTTGAATGGTCAAGGTGAATGTCGGAAATGACAAAATGAAGTGTTATTGTGATGCTAACAGTATGTTTTCCTCGCTAAGTATTCAAAGGTTCATAACATGTATTACCTTCTTAAAAAATTAATAATATATTTTATAAACTTATTTCTGAGTCATCGCCATATGCTAAATACTTTTAAAGGTGTATTATTATGCCTGTGAGTATAATATAAGTGCAGAAGTCAACATAGTTTTCCATGTCCAAGATGTTATTATCAAAATGTGTATGAAAACAAATATATATGTAAACGTGCACATTAAAATTTGTTGACAACTTATACGTGGTTGATTGTTATACATTTGAAATTACCTGGATTTATCAAATGTGGGCCTCCCGCAGATTATGTTCCTCTCTGTATCTGCCTGACCCAGGTGACCTCCTTCGCTCCTCTTCTGCCTCATCTCATTCCCATTCTTGGGTTGCATTGTGGCCTCTAGCAAAATCGTAATTCAAGTTACGTATTATGCATTCATATATTGGTAAATACACAAGAATAGCTGGCATATGTCAGTTGAAAGGTATCACAGGATACCAATTACATAAACTATAGCCAGGCACCAAGGACCACAATAGAAACCAGCGATAGAAATAAGCCAGAATATTTACTTGTCCGCCGAACAAGTACGTTTTGAAATCTACTTGTCCGCCAAAATTTTTACTTGTCCGAGTGGTTGTGAAGGGGAATCGAATCTTCGCAAAAAACTTTAAAAGTCTGTCTTATTTTTATGACAACAACACAATGTTCCTGCTGTTTTTTTGCATGTACATCTGAGTGACTTGTGATCAAAGACACAATTTGATTTAATCTGCAAATTTTGAAATTGCAAAATTATATTTGCAACTATTTTCCGGTCCATTATTATTCATCATGAATATTAAAATTAGACATGTTACATGATGTATACATATATTTTAGTGATGCTGATATGAACGCTTTTATATAAATAATTATTACAATGATAGGAATGAGACAATTGTTTCATTGCTATTTGTTTTATAATGTTGCAAAAACTGTTTATGTTTAATATGGTATATATATATATATATATATATAACATATAACACTGCTGTAAAATGTTGGCATCAGTTTGTCATTGAAGATGCCACTCAACCATCCGGAACACGACCAATGCAAAGCCAGGAAATGTTGTCACAAAATCATAATAAACTATATCATCTGATAATATTTGGTTAAACCTCTATGAACTTCAATATTAACAAAGTTCTGTATTTTACAAACGAAGATAATATTCAATTGATCATCAGCAAACAAACGCATATTTTTTCCTAAATATTATATTACCATTTCAATAATGATAAAACAGTTTTAACGGTGCCTGAATTACATTTACCAGGCGGAAAATAATTTATAGATTTAGTTACGTCGTAACGTTGCTGCCGCGTGCAGACCGCCGTAGTTGGCGGATGCCGACATGTCAACCAAGGAGCCTCTATTTGGACCTTCACCGAGCGAGAAAATGGCAGTCTACACTGAAGGTTTTTCTCCGCCATTTGGGAGGCAAGCGCATGCGCCTGCGGGACCCGCAGCGCGCGATGTTAACGTATTTGATCAGTTACCTCATTTCATCAGAATAATCACCAAGCTGTGATGTGTCATATAAAATGAAATACATTAATATAATCGATGAAGTTTTTTACCTATCACAATTCAAATAATGAAATTTGCAAACAAAACACGTAGAAACGTTGCAATTATTTATTGAGCCATCTGAACTTCGTAGAGTTTCATCAGAATAATCATCAGACTGTACCACTTATTATATAATTCAAATATTGAGGTTATCGTTGAAAATGTTGAGCAATGGTAATGCAAAGAACTGCATTTTCTGCACGCGTATGGTCTGGCTTGGCGCAACTCCAGAATGGCGGACGAACTGCTTACGTACTTTCCTCGAACATTGTAGATAGCGCGCGCTGCACCGTCTTGTATTGATATACGGTCTTTGATGTCAACGGCGGTTGGCGCCTCGTCCCCGGCCGCGCGTCTCGCATAATTCGGTTTCGAAAACTCGCAATTTACGGTTAAAATAAATGTTACATAGATACAACAACACTTCTGAAATTTCATTAATATTCCGTTTATCAACCAGCACCATAGATTTACCGGAGAGCCAGTTACAAGTTTTGAAAACTGTCACCGATCTGGACTGGATCGGCTAACGACGTTCGATGACTTGGTCTTGGAAGACTGCCGAGTCCGCGTGGTTTAAGCGTAATAATGGTTAAAACTATGTAATTATTCAAATAACAGGTAGCGATACAAAGTCTACTATTTCCAAAGTTCATCAAATATGATTCGTGAGCGGAAGCAAGTTGTACGTCGGCCAAACTGAACGATTTACGATTGTGTTAAATACAGCCTCGATCAACGATGGCTGATGCGGGGTCTGTCCTACGCGTATGACAGAGCTAGGTCGGTGCGCTCAGCGGATGACCCTGTTAACGCAGGCACTAACTTCGGTCGAACACTGACGTACAACACACTAGCGGCGGAACGACAAGACGCCGACACACTAACGAAATTGGAACGCGCGCGATTGCTAGTGAACTTCATTTACGTTTGAATTTCCTCAAATAAAAAGTTTGCAATGTTGCATGCGTCACTATTTAATGTAAATTTTCACTTGTCCACCGGATAACCATGTAGAGTCATTTTACTTGTCCGGGCCAAAAATCACTTGTCCCGGACAAACGGACAAGTGCTATTTCGAACGCTGGAAACAAGTGCGAGCATATGTATTTACACATTTACATTTTTATATTGAATAAAATCGTCATCATCATCATGGACATGGTTGTCATATAAAAATCTCATTTTGCATAAACTACAATGCAAATCAACAACATTCTGCAGTAATAGTATAAAAATGTGAGTCACAAAACACTGTTTTAATAATTATGGTCACCAATATTATACTCCAGTGTTTGACGTTCTGTTGCACGAAATTACGGATGCTCCCTGACTAAGTTACTTGCACGATCAAAAGGGGCCTACTGCAAAACCAATGTAACTTGTCATTTCGCACCCTCACGTCATCTCTTCTCTATATGTATTGTCGCAATAACATAGTTTATTAACAAGATCTTACGTAACCAAATACAATGCATATCAAATATTATACTCGTTGTCACAGCCTCTGACTGAATCTCTGGCCGATATCGTCATGGACCTGGTGACTGGCTTAGCCTTAGGCTTAGACTTAGTCAGCCTCGAGTGTAGACAATCGCAAGTTGCAATTCTCGTTGAATTAATACACGGCTACGCGTTCTTGTTGCTAAATGCGATAGTGGAATACGTACCTTCGTACAACCACTTTGGAATCTTCATCTTGATACACCAAAGCACGTGTATGTTGTTATTGTTTTCGAATACGTGGGATGCCGATCTCGCGTAAAGCACGTGACCGAAATGGCGCAGGAGGTCGACAGCGCAATTGGCTTTCGTCAGCTATACCCGGTGTAACGACAAATCTGTTCTTTTTGACGATTAAAAAACAAGTATGCATTTTTTATTAAACCGACTGTGCGCACTAGTTAAACTATTCACACATTATACGTCTGGACCTAAAAGAACCGGATTGGCGATGGGCAAACGAATTGGTTGAGGACCTTTAACATGGGAACCGGAACTACATTTTCCACCGGTTCCACCGACGGATAGCGGATTCCATATAACGATTTGTACCTAACATACCACTATCGTTATTTTGTTTTTTCTAACATGTATTAGAAATATCGTGAATAGTAGATTGTATTCGTTTTTCGTACTTCAAATATGAAAATGAAAAACGAACATTGTTTGCTTTTTTCCTTTTTCGTTCGCAAATTTCAAAACGAAAAAGGATAAGACCTAGATGTCCGCATTTACACGGCACAGCGGTGACACGCGACCAAACACGTTGGAGCCATGCACGCACCTAGAAATTTGGCCTGAACCCGGTCCGCATATAATAGTTAGAGATAAGACACAGCCTCTCAACAGTCGTTCATGCCGACCCGACCCGGAAGCTTAATTTCAAGGCCCGGGCCCTGCCCGAGTATAATGTGATTACAAAGTATTCATCAAAAATATGAATGGCGAAATTGACGAAATGGACTAAGTCCAAGAAATCCACGAAATCCTCGAAATCGACTAAGTCCACATGAAATGTTTATGTTATTACATTATCAGTTAAAAGTTATTACAGTATCGGGCAGAAGGTTAGTTACATCATTGGTTGATTTTATTACAGTATTGGGCACTTATTATATATTATCGGTCGATTGTATTACAGTATCGGGCACTTATTACATTATCAATCGATTATTATAGTATAGGTTGTAACAGGTGCTAAAACGCAATGGTTTTGATGCTCGGCAACAGTGAGACCGAAGAGTTGGCCGACAAGTGCGAGGCCAAGCACATGAGACTTCGTGCCAAAGGAAGCTCGGAACTACGGGTATTCTAATATTGCGTAATGTTATGTTTGGACTAAGCTGTAATGTTGCAGAAATGAAGCACCGACTTATTCTTGTACAGCGTAATGATGTGTATATTGCTTGTGGACATTATCATATGTAGAAATGCCGCAGTATCCAGTCATGTTCAAGGGTCATTCACAGGTACCTAGGGGCTTTTAGAGGATTGCCTTTGGTGTTAGCGCTGGAATATATAAGTTAATTCTGATTTTCGCATAACTGGGATTACATTTTGAACCGATTGAGTCTGACTGGGGCCAGGTTTACTGTATGTTAATATTTATGCAATAATATCATTGTTCAAAGATCGCCATAATACCTTTTTTGTTCTTTGAATAGATTCACAAATACCGCAAAGTGTAATTACATAATGTACAGTGTAATATATATTATCTATCTTGTCAAAAATATGCAACACATTTCTGATATTTATATAACTAATGATCACCATAATGGACAAAAGACGTTTGAGTAGGCCCTACAGAAAATGGTGTTATATCACCTCACCGATTCATTCTGATAGTAAAAGAAACGTGGTTTTGATCAGTGAATGTTGCCTACAAAATTGGAATTCCTCCAAAACACAACTAATATGTTCATCGGTGTATCAATGAGTTTGTTTATATTTAATCAACATGATTCTTAGAATAGTTTTAGTTGGTGCTCTCACGTATGTGAATCGTCGTCACTCAATGTCACAAACTGCTGCATCATATTTCTCAGTTAGAATCTCCCCATCCTTGGAGCAGTAGCAGTATTCACATACATTGTTATTACACACTCCCGGATTTTTCATTTGTTCTTGGTACAAAGACCGGGCTGAAGAAAAAGTAAAACTGTTAACTCATTTCAATGTACAATTTTAGTTGTGCTCATACAGAGATTCGCGTTGAAAATAAAATAAAAAATACATATGCAGTCCTGGCTGCCTAAAATATAGAGCGGATATTAACTATTCATTGCCTTAAAATAACATTGTTATGTTCTACTTGTTGATTTGTCGTAATTAAATTATAGTAGGTATCAATCGACCTCTACGGATCCGACCTCTGACTTTATATATCTTCACTAGTTCCTAACCATTTTAAGACACGTCTCAAGGCAGGTGATTTCACGTGTTATGAACCAATTAAAATGCGTTTCTTGGAGTTATTAAAAGTCGTGACTTCACGTGCGGTGGACCACATAAACACGTGTCGAAACACGTGTTTTCACCGGGAAAGTTATTCACAGAATCTCGTGAATTCACGTACGGAAATCACGTGTTTACGTACTGAAATCACATCCAAAGAATAGTTAACTGTTTCCCTCGTTTGAATGCAATCGACGCTGACGCGCCTTCTTACAGTTTTTGTGTATAGCCCGCCAAAGGCCGTTGCTCTGACACAAGGTCGGATGTCACGTAATCGCTAATGGACTCGATTATACAGGCGCCGTGAGGTGACAGCATTCGCTAAGCCTCTCACTAGGTCCTGGATTATTAAGGTCCCGCCAATGTAGGGGTAGGTAGGGTAGGGGGCTTTACCCCAGATTCGGGTAGATACGATGATTGGCTCTCAAACCAACTATCAAATAACAAATTAAATAATTATACACTTTTATCAGATAATACTATACTATAACAACTACTCACCATTAAACTTATATTGAAACATGTCACACACAAAATAAACCGACAAACTGTTTTTGGAGTTTAGTGCCTTTTAATCACATGCATATTCACTAGGTGGCAGCTCTCATGACTGTCGGAGATTCCGTATTGACTTAATTTGCTTATATGCTCGAGCAGAAACAAAAGACTAAGTGCGAATAAGCATGATATAAATATCAAATAAGGACAAATTTAACTAAACAAAGTGCAATAGATGTCTCGCGCAACGGTCGGACTGCTAACTAATATATGTAGTCGCCAAAGTACAACCAAGACTTGCTGATCTTGGTGGTTAAATTGGTAGCATGTCGAGCTGCTTTTATCTGGGGTCCTCGGTTCGAATCCCACAGAGTATATGAAACTTTTGTTTGTGTTCATTTAGTTTAAGATTAATTTTATTTTATATAATACTATTTCGGGCACTATTTCGTAATTTCATTTCGTTGTCGAAAACATACATAATATATAAACATTACTAAATCACCCCCTGAAGTGGACAAAAAGTACCTTTATTTATGTGAACAGCGCCAAGGCTAAAACAGTTTCAACAGTTTCCCTGGTGTTCCCTGAGTACGGAATAACACATTACAGCAACTTTAGGGGTGGAACACCCCTGACAGGGCTTCCCGAAGTGTGCTAAAAACTACCTCAATTTACGTGAACGGCGACAAGGCTAAAACAGTTTCAAACGTTTCCCTGCATGGTGTTCCCCGAGTACAGAATGACCAATGCCAGCAACTTTAAGTGGTGGAATCCCACGATTTATTATATTGGTGAGATAGTAGGCTCTGCATACCCCTTGGCGTTCACTCCGATGAACATCGTACGTATCCGGTTTCAATTAAGTGTACAGACATTTATCCGTACAACCCGAATATCTTCTCTGACGAAGATTTTCTCTGCTCATATGTCACCGACAGAGACATTGAGGAAGACCCAGGCGAAGAAGTAGGCCTACCAGTTCCCCAGCCTCCTGCTGCCTCGGCAACATCAGCAAGTGTGGCTACATTAAGCGTCCCTGGGGAGCAGCCAGTTGCATCAACACCAAGCAACCTTGAGCCAGTTGTGTCGACATCGTCCAACAATGAAGATGAAATAAGCATACATGACTGTGCGACCTGAGGATATCAGCCCATTTCCCAAGACAGGACCTCGTAATAGAAAGGGAGGGAGGGAAGAAGGGGAAGTCACCCATCCTCACCGATACCCCTCTGAAGGGCAGCTCGTGAAAATAGGATGCAAAAGAAGGGCAAGGCAAAGCAGAAAGGTGGCAGAAAACCAAAAAAAAGGATGGTGAAGATGGCAAGAGCAAGACAGGAGATGATGGCGATAGCGAGACCGGAGAAAATGGAGAATGGTTGGCATCGGATCATGATGACGCTTCAGATTACAAGGAGCTTGAAGAGCAACAACTGGAAGATCTACAGTTGCCAGGTGTCGATGATCTGAACCCAGACGAATTCGTCTTAGTCAAATTCAGTACTAAGAAAACTCAGGTCTTGGACGCATCTATGCAGCAGAAGACGAAGACGAATCTTCATTTGATGTACGATTCCTGAGACGCAAAACACCCAAGACATTCATTTTCGTGTTCCCTATACAGTGAATGACACGTCAGAGGTCCCGTACGAGGACCTCATGGGGAAATTGCCTAAGCCAATTGTACACGTACGGTGGCACTGTCAGTATTGCTCGACACCTGATATTTCCAGTGGACTGGGACTGTTATTCTGATGTCCTGCGTTAGGTTTAGGCCTGGTACCTTTGCAAACACAATCATTGGCGTTATTTGCTTTTAGAAGTTGAAGTGTTTAGAAGTGTCCTCGCCATGACTCATTGGCAGACTTTGATTTTCACTAAATGATTAGAAACTATCTGCCATGTCTGTGTGTTCAGAAATGTCGAGCTACTGGGGGAGAGGGTGCTACGAACTTATAGGTATTTGCAGTTTCACACCACCTCAAGTTATCGATCAGTAGTGACTGCCCGACATTACATTTGACACGTATACTTGTGTTACTGGACATTTCTGAAAGCAAATGTGTAGACCATACAATTACTTTGTCCATCTACCATGACCCAGCCTATGTGGCATGTTATTAAGTTTAAAGTTTATATAAATTTGATTCAAGTAAATTAAAGTGAATTCCATTCAGTTAATGAGAGTGATTCACTGTACCCTGGAAGCCGATTCACTCTACCCTGGTACTGGGGCATAGTGAATCACTTTGAAATTTTTTTTTAATGTCTCACCAAAAACGTGAGGGAGTTGGCAAGGATCTGCTGGCTTGTGTTTATACACAACATATGCAGCATGGAAACTCCATTACAAACAGGTAGAAGAAAATCAACAACATATTTGTTTCCGATTCACTGTGCTCCCGGCTTCCCGTACGTTCAATTTTGATGCCAGTGCCATCTGGCGATTCAGAAACCCTTACCAGTAGCAAGCGACCTCTAGCGAATGCATTTCTTCAAAGATGGCGTCGACGAAGCGAAAAGTAGCGTATTTTTATGAGCCCGATGTGGGTAATTTTCATTATGGTACGTCTACAGTCAAATTACATCAATAAATGTGGAATTAAGTTAAGACAATCAGCATGCAGAAGACTGCTTTAATTGTTAAAGGATTTGTACTTTATTCTAAGCCCGCCAAAACACTCTTCATCTATTCTAGCTGTTTCTGCTTCTGCCAGTTCTGGCATCATAAACTTTAGCTGCTTTACTCCGCTTTAGCCTAAGTTTAAGCTAAAGTATGTCTTCGGCCAGTGCTAGGGGTGTTTGTCTTGCTTTGGGCATGTTCCTTTCATGGTTTTGGTAGAAAATCTGTGTTTGTTTCCACTGCTCTGGTGCTGCTTTGTCGGTAGGTTGATCATGATGTCGATGTCCAGATCAATTTTCTCATTGTGCCTTTGACTTTGTGACATTGAATTTGATTCTGTTGCCGTTGGTTAGGCACTTCAACAAAAAATTAAATATCATGCTAGAACATTGGGAATGGGCTTAAATTAAAGGTAATAGGTTAAGGATCACATAACTGTTTATTTTATTAAGATACCTTTAATAGATCAAAAGATATTGCAATTTTAAGACGGAAAAACAGCGTCATTTTTGTGCCTCTCTTACAATGGCAAAATGGACTCATTTTTGTGTTTTCTATAGGTAAATATTTGCTTTAAAATGTAATAACTTTTTTATTTATACAGATATTTAAATACTGTCTTCAGGGTTTTCAAACACATTGACAAGAGTAAAAAATTTATAATATTTAATATTTTTAGTACTAATTATAACCAAATTAATGCAATTAATTAGTTAATTTTAGTTATGTAGCATGCAAAACTCAACAGACCAAAACGCTCCAATTAAAGGCCATAATGTCCATGATTATGAGCAGATTTTACACATATTATACAATGTGTATAACCACATTAATAATGGTAATAAATATGCATTAAAAATAATTAAAAAATTATTATTATTTAATTAATTAGTCAATATTGGGTAATTAGCATACAACCTCGACAGACCAAAACATATCAGTAAAATGCCATAATGTCCATGACTATGAAGATATTTATACATATTATGCAATGTGTATAACCACATTAATAATGGTAATAAATATACATTAACAAATCATTTAATAATTTATTTAATTAGACAATATTGGCTAATTAGTGCTCAACCTCGACAAAACGACACATTTCAGTAAAAAGCCATAATGTCCATGATTATGAAGATATTTGTATAATTTATAAAAGCAGTAAACCACATTAATTATAGTAATAAATATACATTAACCAGTTATTTCACATTAACAGTAACTTAATTAATAAGTTAATATTGGCTAATATTAGCACGCTAACGACTGACCACTACATTTCAATAAAAGGCTGAAATGTCCATATTTATGAAGACAGTTATATAATTTATGCAATGTTTACCACCACATTAAACATTATAATAAATTTACATTAACCAGTCATATATCATTAACAATAACTTTATTAATAAGTAAATATTGGCTAAATAGCACACAAACTCAACAGATCAATACAGTAGTCATACTTCACTGTGTCTATGTATGACTGTGTCCTGACAGGTTGGATGAATGTTGCAGGCTCAGTACAGTACAGTAATAAATTGTCACTGCTTCATAATGTAATGTTCTGCATTTCAACATGAACTTGATGAAGTAATGTTCATAAATTGTTCACAGTATTCCGTCGCTGGACCCAAATGCGCCAAATGCAAGACTGCTTTCTGCGTTACTCCCCACGGGAGTCAAGTCATGAAGAAGAAGTCTGGTGTGCTCACAATGCAGTCTTTTTGTAATATTGGCAGTTGATTGTCTCATAGTTTAATGCCAGTAGACTGCAAGATCTGTGCAGCAAGGTTCATATTTCAGTATCTTGTAAAATAACATTGTGTTCTTCGACATGATGTCTATAAGTAATGTTCATGTCACTGTCATGTTGATTGGACAGTGTTCAATGTAGATATCAGATATATTATCAGCCACATTAAATGTGTACCTATGCAGGCAGGTGATAGGTGTCATATTCAGACGACTCTGTGGCTTGGTACCTTCACAGGTAACTGTCAGACACAGTTTTGAACGACGGATGCAACTTATTCGGGCAGGTGAAGTGTGTCACAGTACTAGGACCAGCAAGTGATGGGTGTCATATTTAGACGACTCTGTGGCTTGGTACCTTCACAGTTCACTGTCAGACACAGTTTTGCACAACGGATTCAAGTTGTTCGGACAGGTGAAGTGCGTCACAGTACTATGACCAGATCTATCATGAGCCAATATGTATGAAAAGGTAGTTTACCTTAGGAAGGAGAGCACATACCATGGATGGTCTATTTCAGCAAGTTCAAGATGTGCAAGCAGCTGCAGCAAAGGTATTCACCATTGACATAGGAACAAATGATCCAGGCAGGATTATTGTAACTGAAGTTATAGTATGCTAGATATCAAGACGTATACCAGTAGTTTTTTTTTTAAAGATTTTTTAAGAGAAAATATTTGGTTATAAGTAGGAATTTGCAGTTAACAAAATTGTAGTTATAACAAAATTACATAGAAAAATAGGTCGAGAAATGTTGTACATGAGTAACACAAGGAAAGTAGCCAACCACTACTGTAAGCATCGCTTACCAGCAGCTACAGCCGCTCCCCTCATGTTACCCACATACCTGGCCATGCCAGATGCACTCATGTGCACACCATCTCTCGCGTAATTTTTCTCGTTCAACAACTTAATATGATGGTAGAAAATTATGTTTTCCGAGTCAGCGATCAATGCCCGCACCTTATTTGTCACAATCTGACGAGCACGATCAAAATCAGGCCGTACTCTAAACCGGCCAAACTGTACAGGTATACGTGTCAATATCTCGCAAACTACTACCTGCGCCACTGAAGGTATTGTGAGCAGTTCGTGTGCGAATGTCACAATGCCCTCTGCCAGCTTCCCAGGGTCACAACTATTGCCCAGATCATTTGTCCCGATGTCAATCAGAACAACAGTTGGCGCAACTGCTCGCACCACTCTCAGTTGCCGAAAAAGGCCACTCAAAGTAAGGCCCCCTATCCCGTGGAAAACGACCTTTCCAAACATATCAGCCAAGTCAAGATCAGGTCGATAGTATCTGCGACTATCTCCACCTATCCAACCAACTTGACACACACGGTCCATCCGTCGCACAAAACTGTGCCCAACAATGAGAAGAGTTGGTTTCTCCATCGTGTCCTGGAAAGAAAGATGAATCTTATTGCATACTACACATAATGGTTTTTGGACATGGTTTCTCTTCGTAAAAGCTGTGCAACGACGTCAACGTGGAAACCTGATGCACAGTTTCTTGTAACACTTAACTACATTCTGCTAGTGTCACATCACAACTTTAGGAACTCTCACAAATTTGAAGACTATTTAATGAAGAGATGCAATGTAAGATAATCATGAGGATAGGTGACAACATTGTATGTAATTCCTTGTCAAATTAACCAATGGGCATAATATAAGTTTAACCAATATACATATGTATATACATGTAAAGCAGATTTGGAAGGAAAACAAATACGCAGAACAGACCCAGGTTTGCACGTGACACAAACATTAAACCCAGGAAGAACCATACATGGGACAACCCAATGCCCCATGTATGTAAGAAAACTGGGTGGTGTTAATTTGAACAAAATTGAGTGACAAATAATACAAGTAGATGGAGGAGGCTTATCACAGAGTTACTATAGGAAATATATACCGACCTCCAAGACCTTTAACTGAAAGCTATAACGAATTTATACATGAATTTACATGTTAGTATACAAAAAACAATTAAAAATAACAAATCCTGAATCTTCCGAATATGGCATATTATTAATACAAAAACATACACTATTTTGAGAAAAAAAATACACTGCTCTGGTTTTCTTTCCGGTAACATTGTTTTATTATACATTTTATTATGTACAATTTTTTTGTCTAAGTACGTGTGTGTATGTTGAACCAGTTACTCACTGGTTCATGGGTCAAACTGAAACCGAGTAAGTCACATAATATAAATAACACAACATTTTTGTTTTACTTTATTTCTTTGTAAGCTGTGGCCGTGTGTGTCTGAACTAATCTAGTAACCACAAGTCCTTGAAGATGACATCTACAATAACTTCAACAAGCATAACAATTGAGTCTTCACCATCAGTTTCACTCTCGTCGTTTCTCCAGTACGTAATTTCAAATGCTTTCCCCTTTGCCTTCGTGCACTTAAGTCGGACGATTTTCCCATGATAAGTGACATCTTTTCCATTATCATCCCAAATGTGATCCAAGTACTTTCCTACAAAGCTAGCCGGGTTGGAGATCAGTGCTGTGATTATCTCTGTCATATCCTCAGTCATCTCCGGTTCATTCATTTGTTCCAGTTCTAATGTTCCATCCAGGATCTGCTTTACCTTCTTCTGTAATGTGTTCCTCTTTGTTTTGTCTCTCCTCTGCTCCTTCTGTCTTTGTCTCTCTGAAAGGGCTTGCATGATGATTCCATCTCGTTTCTTGAGTAAGGCCCGCATGTCACGGCCGCGACCTACAGCAAACTCTACAACTTTCCTCTGTTCCTCTTCGGGCTGACCATCTAGCCATGTGGCAATTCCATTCTTGATGAACTTCACCTTGCCGTCTATAAAACCGAATGTGGCATTAGGTGCGCGTCGGAACTGGTGGTCTACCATGCCAAGTGTCTGTTCCGAAAAAAAATTGTGCTTTGGTGCGGATTCTCCTTGGGTGATGACTTCTGATGATGGGTTTGCAAGGTCTCCTGACAGGTAGCGCTTCAGCTGTTTGCTAAACAGCTCCTCGGCACCAACCAGTAATGATCGCATGATTGATGCCAGCATCTCCTTGTCTTTGACGTCAGTGATTGGTGCTTGAAGTGATGTGAGGACAGAATCTGGGCTCATCTGGTTCTCGAAGACATCTTTCGTTGAAGTGAGCATCTGCAGGGGGTCGTCTTGAAAGTCTGTGAGGCTGCGCATGCATTTGCGCATCTGGGGAATCATCTGCAAATTTGTTCTCTTTGAAGCATTGGCGTAAAACTCGCGCATCCATGGTCCTGTGAGGAATTTCCCTATCAATCCCAGACATCTGAGCTGCATCATGATAATGGGATGCCTCAAATCCTTTTGCAGTGCTGTTCTCAAGCTGGTCGTGTTCCTGCAGTACTTGTCCAAGTAGAGCTGTAACTGGCTATGCAAAAAGAAGAAAATGCCTGCCAGATGAAAGATGACGTGCAACCTGTTTCCTACGTATCTCACGATGAGGCATGGGCTGATGTTCTCTTTCTTCATGAAGAACTTGAATCCGGATGGATCTCCCTTTCCCTGCTTGTACCTAATCTTTGATAAGGAGTAGATGACGTTAGCTGCCTTGCAGTCGTTTCCAAATAACTCGCTCTTGACTTCCAAGTTGGCATCGACTTTCTTCAGAACTTGTCTAGACTTATGAGCTAGACCATCCAAGGGGTGAACATTGCAGTTGAGTTCTAACAGGTCCAAATCCAGATCGGTTTTCAAAATTTCTACGACAGTGGTTCACGGAACATCTGTCGGTGATGGTGCTTGACAACGATGAAATGATAGTTGACTTGACTGTGTGTACATCTTCTTTCCTAAATGCAGCTTGTGTCGAGGCGATATCATTCAAGGTGTTCTTGATGTGTCCTGCATAATCTTCCCTGGTTCCTCCTGCAAGAGTACTTATTTGAAGGACAACACTGGGGCCATTTGTGCGATTTACATGCACCTCGTTAACGTGGTCCCCATCAAGCGATGTAGCATCAAATCCTAAGCAGAGATTCCTTTCATTCATCAAAATTTGTCCTGCATAGATGTCGCTAATGACCCCCATTTCATATGCCATGTTGCCAATTGTTGCTACGCTGGGCATTCCATCAATGGCTACTCCTGCAATGTCTCCAACTATCTGCTGAACTAAGGTGCTAGTAGCTTCCACTGGTACTTGGTGCTGTAGACATCTGTAGATAGCTTTTCTAATCTGAACATCAAATTTGTTTCGCAGTTTCGAAGAAACTGTAGTAGGCTGTCTGTCTAGTTTTAACTCGTCTAGTTCACCTTTCAGCACATCTTGTTCTGTTTCCAACTCCTGATTTTTCTTCGACAAAGTTTCTTCACTCATTCGATGTTCCAGTGCCTTTGATCTTGTACTTTCAAGTGCGACATGTTTGCTAAGTTGTGTTCTGTGTTTGCATTGTTTGAAACAATGTTTTGTTTGTTTGAGCTCATCCTTCAGTTTTTGTACATTGCTCTCAGCTGTTTTAGCTACTTTCTTTCCAAGTGAATTCACTTCTCGTCTTAACTTTACTTTTTCTTTCCTCAGCTTGCTAACAAGTAACTGATGTCTTAGTTTGTATGATGTAAATCGTCCTGCATTTGATCTATTCAGCAAGTTTTTCTTTTGTTCATTACAAAGTTGCTCCTTAAGTGCTTTCTTATCTGCTACAAGTTTGTGAACTAATTTACGTCTGTGATTACATTTCCTACAGTCTGTATGTAGTTGTTTGGTGGATGGTGAGTGTGAGACTGAGGGTAAGTTTTCAGTGGTTGTTTGTGTTGCTGTGGTGGTTTGTGGCCTGGGTACGTCTTCGGTGGTTGTTTGAGAAACATGAGTGGTTTGTCGGCGAGGTAAGTTACATGTTGACTGGAGGAACTTCACTACCTGTGGACATTGTTTCGGGATGTTCCTGAATACCCTTAATCCGACTACAACATCCCGGATGAGTGAACTAAGTGATGATTGGGGACATGTTGTCAAGTCTAAGGCTTTCCCAAGACTGCTCACTGCTTTAGTTAGGTCCCTCTCTGCTGCTAGATATAAACAGTATAAATAGCCTTTTTTTACAGTCACGTCATCTTTACCCGGAATACAATTTTCAAAAGTTTTGGCGTATGCATCCAACCCAGCCCTGTTGCTGAATATTTCAGCCATCCTTTCAATCAACTGTTAGTTATACTACTTAATGAACGTATCTTAACGACCTAAGTTCTTAATAAACTTGACTAAAACTTACTGACTTAAGTAATCTTATTGATACGTAACTGTCTATCAAAGCAGTGTGCAGACATTATCGTAATATTTCTGAAATAAAATGGCATATACTGACAACTACCTTGATTTATACAAAACAGTCCAAAATTTAAGGAACTTCTGGGCCGTGCCCAATGCTCATATAGCAACTATCATCCATGTGTGCGATACCCAGTTTGAATTTGCCGATAATTAAAGAGAAACAGAAGTCCATGTTAGTTAAGTTTGAATAATACTGTGAAGTTTGATTTTTATTGATGTTTTATGTGACAGAAATAATGATGTAAGATAACATACATAACTGGTTATACATTTAATGCATTGAATGTTGTCTAACAATAAATGCCGATCAAATATTTATTATTGCTTTGTTTAAAACATACTCTAGCAATTGTATGCAGTGACAGTTTGTCAAGAAACAATTTCTGTTAAGTTCAGTCAATGAAGTGTTTTATCCTCAAAACCCTTCTAACAATTTGGTTTAAATCACTCAATTAAACAATTCATTTAAGAATTGTTAGTTAATTTGAAAATAAAATAAGTCTGTCAAAATAATTGCATGCCATTGATTGGCATTGCATAGCCATAGCATAGGCATAGCTACTCATTGACTGTCTCACTCAGTCAGTCATACTTACTATGTCTATGATACTTATTATACTAGTCACACAATACTCAATAGTGTCATACTCATATACTAAAAAGTCTAGCAACTTTAAACTTCTACTAATCTACTTGGCTTTGCCTGTTGTGTTGTACTAATTTAATTTCAGTAATATGGAATAAGTCACAATCTGGCTCCGATGACATCATCACGATGTCGATGACGCGGCGCAAGTGGCTTCAACAACAGTCACAGATCGGTCAAATAATCGTGTCATGATTTTTGAATGGCTCAAAAACCATATATGGCGCCCGAATCCGCCGAACATTTTTCAACACAGACTAGCATAAATCCCCATAGATCAGGATAAACACTAAATCTTTTCTCTTAGACACACCTATATAGCTTAATCCGACCTGGTTTTGTATACGCGCATGCGATTTCATCGACACGCAATGCCTGACAATGGTGAAACTTCAATTTTTGGGAACGGCTCAAAACCATAGATGGCGCCCGATTCCGCCAAAGATTTTTCAACACAGACTAATATAAACCTAATAGATCTTGCTAAACACAAACGATTTCTTCTTATACTAATGCAAATGTGCTAACTTTACTAATGAAAAACAGCTATGTCGTCAAATCGATAAAATCTAGCTGATTATTTGGTCAAATTTGAAAAAGAAAGACACGTAAATAAAATTCGACTTACCAGCAAAATGAATCCATCAGCAGATGACGTCAACGACCAGATAAAGCGCGCGAATCCAAGAGTTAAAACAAAGCACTACCCGGGCGGTGCGTAAACGACACGGCTAAATCGTGAACGGATTTCGGCGCACGGAAAATTACGTAGCGAGCAGAATCGTTTGAAGTGCCTACGTTGGTCAGGACAGAACTTCAGAAGATGGAGTCAAATATCAAGCTAGAACATTGGGAATGGGCTTAAATTAAAGGTAATAACTGTTTATTTTATTAAGGTATCTTTAATAAATCAAAAGATATTGCGATTTTAAGATGGCAAAACAGCGTAATTTTTGTGTATCTCTTACAATGGCAAAATGGACTCATTTTTGTGTTTTCTGTGGATAAATATTTGCTTTAAAATGTAAACTTTTTTATTTATATAGATATTTAAATATTGTTTTCATGGTTTTCAAACAAATTGACTAGAGTAATAAATTTACAATATGTAATATTTTTAGTACTAATTATAACCAAATTAGTGCAATTAATTAGTTAATTTTTAGTAATGTAGCATGCAAACTCAACACACTGACAATCCAATTAAAAGCCATAATGCCCATGATTATGAAAATATTTATACATATTATGCAATGTGTATAACCACATAAATAATGGTAATAAATATACATTAACAAATCATTTAATAATTTAATTAATTAGTCAATACTGGCTAATTATTGAGCAACTTTGACAGACCGACACATTTCAGTAAAAGGCCATAATGTCCATGATTATGAAGATATTTGTATAATTTATGCAAGCAGTAAACCATATTAATTATGGTAATACATATACATTAACCAGTCATTTCACATTAACAGTAACTTAATTAATAAGTTAATATTGAAAGCACACTAACGACTGACCACTACATTTCGAAGAAAGGCTGGAATGACCATAATTATGAAGACAGTTATATAATTTATGGAATGTTTACAACCACATTAAACATTATAATAAATATACATTAACCAGTCATATAACATTAACTTTATTAATAAGTAAATATTGGCTAAATAACTCAAAAGATCAATACATGACAATGAAATACAATATTCATACTCATACTTCACTGTGTCTATGTGTGACTGTGTCATGACAGGATGGATGAATTCTGCAGGCTCTGTAGAGACCAGTAATCAATTGTCAGTGCTTCATAATGTAATGTTCTAGATTTTAACATGAACTTCATGAAATAATGTTATAAATTGTTCACAGTATTCCGTCACTGAATCCAAATGCTTTCTGCGTTACTCCCCATGGCCAACGGGAGTCAAGCCATTAAGAAGAAGTCTGCTCTGCTCATAATACAGTTGTTTTGTAATATTGGAAGTTGATTGTCTCATAATTGCCAGTAGGCTGCAAGATCTGTGGAGCAAGGTTCATATTTTAGTATCCTGTAAAATAATGTTGTGTTCTTCAAAATGATGTATATAAGCAATGTTCGTGTCATGTTGAATGGACACTGTTCAATGTAGAATCAGATATATAATCAGCCAGATTAAATGTGTACATATGCAGGCAGGTGACGGGTGTCATATTCAGACGACTCTGTGGCTCGGTACCTTCAGAGTTAACTGTCAGACACAGATCAGCGTAAGATCAGTGTCACTGCATGTAATTGTGAACAGCATCTGAAATAAAAAGGCCATCGTGTGAAATATATCGTGAAATAATTTTCATATCCCTGCCTCTGTTACTCAAGAGAGCAGTGTCAAATTCTATAATACGTCACATAAATTCATAATAATTGTGATACTTGAGAGATATAACTGTGGTGTTTAATGTATTGCATGTTGTCACACAATTAAACAAATTATGCTACAACTGATCAAACCTCAAGGCGTTTAATATTTATATTACAACATACAGGTGTACTTTAAAAATGTTGTGCAGTGACTGTTTGTCATGAAACCTTTTAAATAAAAAAAATTAAGTCAAATAATTTACGTATTTTACCTCCAATTTTTTGTATAACAAATTATTGATTTAATAGGTAACTAAGAACAATTAATTAAAATTATTGCATAACAAAATTTATATTATTTCTAAGTATAAAAAAAGCATAACCGTAAAATTATGATAATGGCACATGCCAAGCCCAACCGGGCCAACTGCGCGCAGGCCAAGGCAAGGGCCAAGGCCCACGTATAATATTAATCAGTGATTAATCAAATAAATGATATCTAAAAGGTAAAACAAGTAGTGTTCACTGTTGCTTTTGTAGGGATTTTAATTAAGATAACCAATATATGAATATGATCTGATACTGACACCGGTGATGCGCTCTCGGTCTGACAGTGCCAGATCGACCAAAACAGTCACATTTTGAACGGCGTAAAATCGACATGTCGGAACAACAAATTTTTCAACACTGAATAAATAAAACCTCTAGATGCAAATAAACACAAAATTATTCCTGCCAATTGATGCCAAAACAGTCAAAATTGCAAATGAAGCATAGCTATGTCGTCAAATCAACAACAGTTCACTTAATTTCGGTCAAATTGTAAAAACAAAGCGACGAAAATAAACTTCTACTTACCGTCTACAAGAATCCCGCAACGAATGACGTATACCACCGTTAAAAGCGCGCGCAACGACGGGTTAAAACAAAACGCTACCAAGATGCCGAGTAAACGGCACAGCGTTTTTGCAACAGAAATGACGCACGCGAAAACACAGCGCGAACAGAATTCGTTGAAGTGCCTAGTGATGGTCATTGAAGATTTTCAATAATTTTTTTTACGTTTTCTTGCAAGATATAGCAGCAATTTGTTACATATCTGGCAGCTCTTCTCTGGACAGCCTCTAATTGATGGATGAGGTGTTTGATGGTAGGATCCCATATTGCCGGAGCATATTCATCTAGAGGTCTAATGTAGGCCAGCTCTTTGATTGTATGGCTGCCGATGCACCGGTTTCTCCGTAGAAATCCAAGGACACTGTTTGCTTGTGATCCTGTTTACATGTTGGTTCCATCTGAGGTCATGTGAGAGCGTCAGGCCTAGGTGTTTTCTTTCAGTTGCGTGTGTCTGTGTAGGTGGTAGTCACTGTGGATGATGGTCCTCTTTTTGGTGATTGTGTTAGTTTCACATTTAGTGGCATTGAACTCCACCTGAGAGGCTGCTGAGGTCTTTATCTTGTTGAATGCTATCATCTCATCTGTTATCCATGATTGATCTCACTGTCATAACACTAACAGGCTTCTTCATATCAGGCAGCCACCGGTACCAAGATTCTAACCCCAGTTCCTTCGATTTTCGGTCCGGCACTCTAAGTGCTTGACACAGTGTTGTCCCAAAATAGGTTCATCCTACTAACCCTAAGTCCTAACCCTATCCTTCAACAGAGAGGAGTACCTACACAGCAGATGCTGCTAATAATTTGGGCCAGTTAAGTAAACGATTGTCATTACCATAAAAGCCATATCTTTTCCAAATGTTTTTTTCAGAGAACTATGTAAATATATTTGTACATGTGTGTTATTCAATGTTATCACAAATCCGAAGCCACATGTTTGCCAAAACATTGATAAAATTTGTCTTAAACAGTGACTGGTCACAGTGCAAACCTGGAAATGTATGTTTTCCGGAAACGTCCGAAGGCACAGACACGTGGCATCACTCTTGGAACCGGTTATATGGTCTAGGCAGCTAAAATTTTTTTCATTATAATTATATTTCAGCTGTTTTTATTATTAACATGAATAACTGATGAAGGTATGTGATGTTTGTGAGAAACAGTGGCAATTCAGGGTTTGATTGGAAATTCGGTGGACATCTTCCCCAAAGACCCAATTTGTTGGCAGAAAATGGAACATTTTGTATGTAAAGGATGGGATCCATGCTATGCCTACGGCAAATAACATAACTTGTGGTTCAGATCTGCCGTTGAATATATCTTATGAGGTGGAAGATGGGTGTCAAAATACAGTTAGATGTCAATAAATCAACAGTTCTTAAAGTGACTCAAAAGAAGCGTGAAGATGCGAACGAGTACCACAACAACACCACTGCACTGGCCATTTCACCACAACAAACTCAACAGCCAGCCGTCAGGGAGTTGCCAGACTCGACAGGTTCATGCCTCAGCCTATATACGTAGGACCGCACCGACAATAGGCAATCTAACATCAGCAGAAACAACATTAATCTCTCAAATGTTGTCATCACTGTCACGAAAATATATTTGATCATCATATGCATGCATATGCATTTTATGAGTTCCCTAAAATGTTAACTAAAGCCATGGTTATACCATCTTTGGCCTTCATGAGTTTCCTTTCTGCAATCAGTCCCTATGTGTCATTACTGATCCAAGACTCAGTAATGTTGACTTTGATGTTTTTTGTTAGTAACGTTTAATAAAAAAATATAAATATACTTGCATTTCCCCTGCTCTACAGGTCTCAGTCATCCGATGAAACCACATCGAATGGCTGTCACCAACAGTCTTGTACTGCATTATGGAGTTTACAAAAAGATGCAGGTATGGCACAGTAGTAATTGTACAAACGTTCGCAATCTCGGATAAGCCTACATACTTACATGTCTATCATGGATTGATAGTGTGTTAATTGGTCTGTTGACAGAAATCTACATGGCTACAAGATTAAGTTGGTTTTATTTACAAGCCAGCTAATGCATGTTTGTGCATCCTGAAATGGATGTACATGTATACTTCTTACATTTTTTATATTAACATAGTAATAACAAGTTTTATGTAATAACAAGTTTTTATTCAGTGTTGAAATTATGTTTTGTGCAACATACTTGGGCCCGGGTACATTTTCATGAGTACAAATATGAGTTCATTGCTGAAAGCTTAGTACTAGCTATTAAGTAGTACATCTGCTTTGCTATAGTCACTGTGATCTTGTGCAGGTGTTCCGACCATACAGAGCTTCATTCCATGACATGTGTCACTTTCACACGGAGGACTACATAGAGTTCCTGCAGCGACTCAGTCCACAGAACATGCAACAGTTCACCAAGTGCATCAGCAAGTTCAATGTGGCTGACGACAGGTGTGTTTTAGTTCAATGTGGCTGACGACAGGTGTGTTTAGTTTTACGTGGCTGACAACAGGTGCGTTTTAGTTCAATGTTGCAGATTACAGGCGTGTTAGTTCTATGTGGCTGACTACAGGTGTGTTTCTTAGTTCAATGTGGCTGATGACAGGTTTGTTTTAGTTCAATGTGGCTGATGACAGGTGTGTTTTAGTTCTATGTGGCTGATGACAGGTGTGTTTTAGTTCTATGTGGCTGATGACAGGTGCGTTTTATAGGGACACTGATTTTCCGCGATCGCAGAAAATTGGAAGAATTCGTGGAATCAGCGTTTTGAAACAGAATTTGCCCGTTCAAACGGAAATTCTGCGATCGCAAAAACGGATGAAATCACGGAATATGCGTTTTCGAAAGGATCTTTCGTGATCACGGAAAAAGAAGCACTGCCACTTTCATCGATAATGCCTTAACTGGAGATATTTTTAAATAAACAGTTTAATATGCAACAGTGTTTATTTATTTTGGTGGATTTACGAAGCAGATTTTTAAAAAACGCTCAAGGCATATTATTGCGAAGTGTCGTGGTGCCTGTGCTACCTCGAGTCAACCGATGTAAACAGGGACACACGCAGAAGGCGCCAACATAAACCGTTTAGCAATCGTTGTCTGGCTGTCTGCTGAGCGCATGGAAGACATGTTGCAAACTAAATGTAGTTGTCACATCATTAGTACACGCATAAGTGTACATATTCCGGTTTCGAACACAAAACGCGAACAAGTAAAAACAACTTAGGTTACACTGGCTCAAAGTGAGATAGTCCGCGTTTCGTAGTTCTAACAAATTCCGTTGGATGGCGTCATTTATAGCACTAGCTAAAAATTTAATGGTTGAACAAAATTATTAGTGAAACAGCAAACAGCGATTTGAACATTCATAATTGTTAATCTGATTGCTTGTATAATTTACATTTGCTAACTTATATATTAAGCACTGCTGCATTAGAAACAACCAGTCATTTATGTGTAATTGTGTAACAGAATTATGTTATTATCTAAATTGATTATGTACAGTTGTTACTGTGTTGCAAATTGTTGTTAGAAAAGTTAACCACACTGTAAAACTGTATTATTTAGATGCAGAGATCATAATATTGTGATATTTTAGCAGAATGTAATATTTTTCAAAATTAACTTTTAAATAAACTATTTCTATTCTGAACAGAAATGGTCTTCTTTAGCTAGTATGCCATTTTTAAACAGCACATGCGTCATATGACTAAAAAAATGTGTCATTTGAAATTAAGTGTTTTTTGAAAATCAGTGCCCCTTGTTTTAGTTCAATGTCAGTCGCAGATGACAGGTGTGTTTGGGTTAATGTGGCTGATAACAGGTGTGTTTTAGTTCAATGTGGCTGATGACAGGTGTGTTTTAGTTCTATGTGGCTGATTACAGGTGTGTTTTAGTTCTGTGTGGCTGATGACAGATGTGTTTTAGTTCAGTGTGGCTGATGATTAGTGATACATTTAGTTCAATGTAGCCGATATCAGGTATGTATTATTAGTTAAATGTGGTAAATGACGTGTGTGGCAGATGGGTGTTTTTTTGTTTGTAGATGACTTGTTTTGTTCAATATGGTAGATTATTATCGATTGTAAAAAATATTTTGCAAAGTATTTGAAATACTTCCCAGTGTATTTGTATTTAAATACTTTTACATGTTATTATATTTGTAATTGTACTTGTTTTGAATCATTCAAATGTGTTTATATTTGTATTTAGATACATTTCAATGTATTTGACCCCATATCTGATCACCAAATCTGATCAATAATTATTGATGACGTCAAACTGATATTAGCATTACGACAGGCCACCGGTCATGCAGCCCTTACGTCATTCAGTCCGCGTTAAATAATACTTATTTAATATCACTGGAATAACAAGATAATGTTCTTTACAGTGGCTTAAAGTTTTTAAAAATATTCCTTTATATGACGAACTTATCGTTCGTGAGTGAGCGATGATGCGCGCCAAAAAAGTCAAGTCGACGGCGCTCTGCGATGGTACAGTTTTCGCAAAAACAGGTCACGGCAAATTGAACACCCCACTTGTAAGCCTATTTGGATCGTCATGAGATCTGTTCGACCAATTATAAGACATGTTCGTTTTTACTGCAGACGTTGCACAAAGTTTCCATGGTAAACCAAATGAAAGTTATGTCGAATTATCGTATAAACATGAATTTTTGGTAATGTTATCACTTAAAATTCAAGTTTGTGTATATACACACCTACGTATCAGTTTCACGCTGTTCAGATGATATATGTTATGTGATATTTTAAAAAGGTTTACAAGTGCGGAAATCGCATTTTATGTGACCTAGTTGCACGGTTTTCGAGAACACCACTGCAGGCGGTGACACTGTGCTAAAAATAGTAACATCTGCCTGGTAACATCAGCATGTCACTGGATATCTGCCAGACGGACAACCGCGTTGCGCTGGTTGTCTGCTAGGCGGATTTGGTGCCTAGCTGTCATACAGGCAATCCCTATTCACAGTACGCACTACACTTAATAATTGATTTTAAATTGAAATTCAGGACCTTGTATTCCAACCTTACTCTGTTGAAATAAGAACATTTGTTTTTTTTAAGATTGGTATTTCCACCATTATAATATTCAGTTATTGTCATAATTATATTATTGGTGTGTATAATTATATATTAATTAATTAATATTTTTAAATTCCTACGTTTGTGTAGCTATTGTAACTACAGAGACTAACAATGAAATTTGAGTTGTTGGTGCAATTATTCATTAATTAATTAGTATAAAGTTCTAGTATAGATATTAATTATGCAAAGTGGGAATTAAGTGACATCTAATTATAGTAATTAAACTTTTTATGTAGTACTATGATAAGAAGCGCTAAACGTTAAATGATAATGCTTTTAAAAAATTGTATAACACAAATGGGGATTCCACATTTACTATGTCTGCCATTTTGTTTTATGATAATTACATAATCAATTATGCAAATGGCAACCAAGTGAGTTTGTTTGTGTTGTAAAATTTTAATACATGCCTCAAATATTAATGATGTACTTTTGGAAAAATATGTCTTCAAATATTGGGATTCTACATTTAATATGTCCGCCATTTAATTTTATGCAAATAACCACTAATTATTCAAATTGTGGTAATTAATTGATTGCAATGGAACAGTTTATGCTGTACTATGGTAAACGCCATTACAGAGTTAATTACGTGCTCAGAGTAACAATTTCTTCATAAAAACATTGGGAATCCTCATTCAATATGGCTGCCATTTTGTAATAATATTGCAATGATGCACCAATTTAAAAAAAATTGGCATTGAAATGAGCTATAATGAAACAAGATATGTTACACTTTCTAATACCCTGTAAATATACTCTAAACAATTAATGACATGACGTGAATTGCATCTTGTTACTGTCTATGATCCAATATGTCGGCCATATTATGCTAATTATGTCATGAAATATGCAAATTAGGTCAACAAAAAATGCAAAAAAAATTAATTCTTTGTGTGAAAATACCTATATATGCAAAATTTAATTACGTCAAATAATGACTTATCTGTTATGAAAACAATGACAAAAATGGTAAAATAGGGGTACAGTCTGGAAATAGTGTGATCCTATTCTTTCTGTGTTATTTTTCATGCTCACTGTTCCAACGAAAACCCTTGAGGCAGTAACCTATCCAACTTAATAACTTTGTCAGTAGTTGTCCGATTTTTATGAAAACAAAAACATTTACTTCAGAAGAAGAAGCTCCTTACATGCATAACAAAACATGTTTAGGTAATGCAGTTTTTATTTTTCATGTGGTAATGCTACTGATATGTTTGCAGTCCAGTCTTTGAAGGTCTCTATGACTTCTGCAGTATGTACACCGGTGCTTCTCTTGAAAGTGCAGTGAAAATCAATAATGAGGTATGTTCACATTCACTACTATAACTGTTCGTTGCACCTCGGAGTTGAGGTTTCTGATGATATAGACATTCTTCTATCTCAGTTAATGGTGCTGCCCCTTGGTAGACAGTCAGTGACTCATCACACAGAAACGTCTGTTGTCGTTAAAAAGTATGCTCTGTGATTGACATTCTTCGTGACAGATAATAGATATTAAGTTATTTTAAGTCTATTATTATATAATTTATTATAATTTTTCAGTTTACGTTTGAATGACAGTATTGTACAACCAGAGCACAGTGTGTAGGTTCAAAAAATCTGTTTGACATGATTGCAGATTTGCAATATTACTGTTAGTGTACAGTTCCCATTTTACTGCAACTGTATATATATATATATATATGATATATATATATATCATATTTGCACATAATAACAGTGAGTTATGAATTTTTTTTATGGAATTGTGAATCCAGTGTGTGCCAGGAATGTGTAATTAGATGCAGCTAATGAATCATCTTGTAAATATATTTAATTTTATATAATCTCTACTAACTAGTACTTGAGAAAGGATTTTAAATAATACATAATGTCATAATTTATCCAATCACAATCTGATATTCTGAACGTTTGCAGCAATGTGACATTGCCATCAACTGGTCTGGAGGTTTGCACCACGCCAAACGATTTGAGGTAAGCCATACTGGCCTCAGTCTTGTACAAATATCAAAAGTACACTGGTGACCTCTGACAGTCACGGTGAACTTGTTGTAGCATCACAACTGCTTGTTTATAAAAATAAAACATGTAAATATACATTGAAAATTAAAAAAGTAAATTTGCAACTATATATTGGGAATAACACAAAATGTACTAGTGTTACTCAATTGTTAGCACCGGATAATACAGTCGTAAAGTAAATACACAATACATTATTCCCTTAATAACTCATGATATGTATGTTCCAAGTTTTGACATTATCTGCTGGTTCTGTGCTTGTTATAAAATATGAGACATGTAAACTGTTAAACATAAATAAATAATGTTTTGTTGTGATGTTGTATTCTAATGATTTTCCTATTGCATTTGTAGGCATCAGGTTTCTGCTATGTGAATGACATAGTCATTGCTATATTGGAGCTTCTCAAGTGAGTATCATCAAGTAAGATGCTCATCGTTATAGGCACCATCTGAGATACGTTATCAGCCACGCCCACAAACGCGTCACAATGCATACTTCTGCATGGTTTTGTCAGCCGTAGAGCAACTCATTTGTCTATGCAATGTCAATTAATAGAGTTAAATTTGCAAGCTGCAACCAGTTGCTAGATTTTATGTTATATACATAACTAGTTGGACACACTCTGGAGACTGGGAGTTAAACACCACATATTTAATACTTTCTGATGAAAAACAGATTTGTAAAACCTTTTTGTGGCATGTTGTAGCAAGGCTAGTGGCCTTTTATGTCGTTCTATTATCATAAGGAATTCAGTTAAAATCATAAGGAATTCAATTAAAACCAATATACACTGTATCATTAGACTGACTGCAGAAGTTATTTAAACTATTCATACATTACACATTTGGGCGTGAAAGAAGATAAATCACGACAGGCTAAACTAGGCGAGGAAGCAGCATTAATTATTGATGTGATTTTATTGCTGTAGATATCACCCGCGCGTTCTCTACCTGGACATAGACATCCACCATGGGGATGGAGTACAGGAGGCCTTCTACCTCACTGACCGCGTCATGACTTGCTCCTTCCACAAGTACGGCAACTACTACTTCCCTGGCACAGGTGCGTAATACTTGCTCGTTTCAACATCTCGGTTCATTGCCAAGCAATGGTCAAACGTGTTTATTCTGTATAACATGATTTGACAGATGTATGTTGTCACACTTTACGTGTTTTAGTGCCACCCAGTTTGAGGTTGTTCTGTTGCAGGCAACATGTATGAGTTGGGTGCAGACAGCGGCAAGAACTACAGTGTGAATGTGCCACTCAAAGAGGGCATGGATGATCAGTGTGAGTATCAATAAGGATACATGTGAACTGCCACAGCAAAATGAATAGTAAGTTGCAGAAATATGAAACAGAGTGTACCTTTTTGGATTCCGTAGGTGAGACTGTTAAGAACGTGTTAATTATGTTGTGGTTAAGTCTGAAACAAAATTGTATCAAAGTTTGTTGTTAAATGTGTTTAACCATCTCTTACCTGTCAAACTAGATATGAAGTATTCTCAGTAAAATGATGAAGTTAACATAAATGTGTTATTAGCTATTTGACAGGTAAGAATTTATAAGAAATATAAACGATACTGAGTCCACGTTTACAACATCCTTAATAGTCCCACAAAAAAACAAATTTGATACCATTGCAAAGCCATATTTTTCTATTTAGTCATAAATAAGAACATTGTTTTTTTACGTACATCATAAGTAAACTTATAACATTTGACATGGGTGTGGTGTATTACATAAAAGAAGTGCAAACAAATATGATCACCAAATATGGCTGCCAAATCGACATTGTGTACACCTTTCATGAGAATCGACCATACTGTTGTACAGTTGTAGAATCGTATGCACTCATTTTTACTTTCAGTCAATAAACAGACTGTGTGCTAGTTAATTACTCAATACTCATTGTGGTAGAGCCTTTTATTCAAGCAGGATTATATGAAAGCACCATTGTTTGAATTGAATAGAAGTTGATCGGCCACACCCTGAGCACACTTTTGATGTGTATTTCATAATTTCTTGCAGCTTACATCAGTCTGTACAAGTCTGTTGTGAATTCGATCATAGAGTTCTATCAGCCTACCTGTGTCATCATGCAGGTGTGTTACATCATGTGCCATATTGCTACTTCTACAACTCTTTCTCACGATACTTACTAAACTTCTGTTCACACAAGTCAAGTTTGACTTACTTTTTATTATTATAACAATAACTAAGTAGAGTTTAAATTGAAGCTGATTTATGACAGAACAACACAACAACTCATTTGATAAATGCATCAAATTTATTATGGCAAAATGGGACACTCCGGCCAGATCTCTTTGGGACCAGTTGTGACAGCCTGAGAACAGGATGCAAGATCAGGATATTTCACATGACCGGACCTGATCCTGGGTCAGTTACTTGATCATGTGACTGTGGCCACATGACCAGAATCCTGGGTCTGCATCCCTCTGGGTGTCAAGCCAAGATATTTCACATGACCGGACGTAATCCTGAGCCAGCTACTTGATCAATGGTCAAGTGACTGTGGCCACATGACCAGAATCCTGGGTCTGAACCCATCTGGGTATCAAGCCAACCCCTTGGAGAGACTGACCCTCCTATAATTTACAAAGGTGGAGAAATTGGGCTGGTTGGTGGGTGACGTGCTTCTTTGTTCGTGCTAGAGACAAAGATGGCATCGAGTATGGAAGTTGGTCTTCCTATAACCCTGGGCAAATGTAGATGATTGGATAGCTTAATTTCCCATGCAACAGGGTATATGTTATGATTGGGCAGCTACCCCCTGCATATAGGAGGTAGAGGGTGCATTTCAGAGGGTGCCAATGTTGTGATTGGATAGCCACCCTCTGCAGAGGAATTACCTTACGCAGCCTCCTGACCGTGTAGTGACTTAGCTGATTGACACTAGGGTTTTGTATACTTCAGTCCATCACCAACTTGTTCCCAAATTATCCCATATTCAGGTCATCTTATTGACATGTCTGTCTAATAGTTGTCACTGGTCAGCACTAATGTTTTGCATGGTTAGTTAGTTCAGAAAAATTGCGAATTTATCTTTTTTAGTGAGTGATGATTGTGAATGGTTATTTACATGGGAATGGTTGGACTCCTCTCATTACTATATCTCATTGTTCAGACAAGTTTGTTGATGAATCACTGAATCGTTTTATATTGTAAAACAGTGAATTTATATCCTGTTTTACCTATTTCATATTTAATTATTTATTATAATATATATATATTTATTGACTTTTTTAACTTTGTATCTATATTTCTAAATTATGTACTTTTAAAAGCTATGTATTTTTTATACCTATTTATATATAGTAATTGATTATGGATTTGTCCTTAAATAAATGTCTTTGTATTATTGTTATTTGACGACAAGGCATGTTGTTTATGCTGTGATATCTGCCGTAGGGTGGAGCTGACTCATTGGGCAGCGACAGGTTGGGGTGTTTCAACCTCAGTATCAAAGGACACGCGTAAGTCAACCATAATTAGGCCTCCCTAAACAACTCTTATCAGGATTGTAATCACAATATACACATTTTATTACCGTTACGTTATCTTCTGTATTGGGCAAATCAGCCTTTCCTAATGACACTGGCACAATAATACCAAGAGTTTTCATTTATAATAAAGCTTAGAATATTTACAGAACTTTTTGCTCATCTCATTTCAAATTAGTTTGCAAAAACAGACCTACCAAGTATCTACTACAACATGCTAACTTGTTTCTGCAACTTTTGTATGTCGTTTTTGTAGAATTATCAGACAAACTATTAATTTGTTTAATTCTCCAAAATACCATCAAACCTCAAAGTCAGAAAGCTGATTTTTTTCACCACAGATCCATGAAAGTGGCTCGAGTAACATATTAAAACTACACAAGAAAGCCTCCTTGAACTAATTGCAGAATTCAAGATGGCATCCGAGACTTTGTTGCTTGAGACATTTTCAGTGATCAGCTTTTTGACTTGAGGTTTGAATCTAAAACTCCTGGACTATTATCCTGATATTTATGTACCCAGTTCTATGCATAATCGATCTGGACTATCACCTCCAGCTTTGGTGTAATAAGGTTATAATCATCCTTGTCTAAAATAAAAATTACAACGAGCATGAACATCACCATGTCTGTGTATGTTGTAGTGAATGCATGAAGCTTGTACGAGACAAGGGGTTGCCGTTGATTGTGGTTGGAGGCGGAGGGTATGTGATGCGCAATGTGGCCCGGTGTTGGACATATGAGACAGGCATGTTGGTTGGAGAGGAACTCAGCAATGATCTACCTTACAATGGTACTTCCTTCATGTCTCGCTCAGGTTCTGGCTAATAATATTATACATATACAGCACCAAATCTTGCTTAAAAGACTACCCAGTGAGCCTTATTAAAATAATTATTTTTTAGTGCACCATAAATATAAAATTTAAAATGAAGACTGATGGTTTGTGTCTCCATTTCTGGAAGAAAAGATGGTGACAAAAAGTTGTTTAACATTCTTCTTCTTCCCCTTGCTCCCTTGCGGGGTGGGGTCCACATCACTTGGTACCTTCTTCTACTTTTCTTGTCAGTTCTTTCCACCTCTCTCTCTCTCGTCCGCAATTGCCATCCATTCATAGCTGTTCACACCAGCTCTCCCCAGGTCTCGTTTTATGCTGTCGTTCCATCTCAGCCTTGGTCTTCCTCTCCTTCGTCAGCCACCTTATTCTACTTTCCATGCTCTTTTCGCCAGTCTGTCTTCACCCATTCTATGTACATGTCCCGCCCATCTCATTCTGTTTCCGGCTACTTTCCTCTTTAGGTGTTTTTTCATTCCAATCTCCTCTCTCAATTCCTTCATCTTCCTTCTATCCTCTTGTGTTACTCTACATATTCTTCTGACCCAGTTGTTTTCTGCTACCTACCTAGTTTCTCCTCCTGTCTCTCTGTCAGTGGCAGTGTTCCCAACCCATATATACAGGCTGGTACAGTTGTTTCTTCAGTTTTCTGTCCCACATAATGCCTTCTACCCTCTTCTATGCTGCAGCTCCTGCTTGCACCCTCCTCTGTATTTCTTTACTACTTCCATCCTCACACACTGTACCGCCCAGGTATACAAAGCTGTTCACTTGTTTAATGGTCTTTCCGTCAATAACTACATGCAGATCTACCTCCTGTTCTCCTATCCACATTACTTCAGTCTTCTCCAGATTCATTCAGAGGCTGTGTTTTCTGAAGGTGTCACTCCATTCTTGCAAAGCTTTCTGTAGTTCCTCTTTGTTATCAGCCACCACTGCTAGGTCGTCTGCATACGGTATCTTCTTAAGTTCTTCCTGCTCCAATATCTTTCCTCTGATCAGGTTCATCACCATAATGAAAAGCAGGGGACTCAAGGCACTTCCCTGTCTGAGTCCTACTTCAACTCCAAATTGTTCCGATGTTTCTCCTTCGACTCTCACTACTGCTGTTGTCTCCTTGTACATTTCCTCCACAATTCTGGCTTCTGCTTCTGCAACCTCCATCCATCTCATGACTGCAAATGCGAGTTCTCTCGGCACGGTGTCAAATGCCTTTTCCAGATCTACAAAACCGAACGCTACATCCTTTTTAAATTCTCTCTTCTTCTCGATAATTTGTCTGATGGCAAACAATCCATCATCTGTTCCTCTCCCTTTCCTAAATCCCAGCTGATTCTCTCCGATTTTGCTCTCCACTGAAAGCCTCACCCTAGCATCCAGTATCCTTTCCAACAATTTCAGGGCTTGACTCAGTAATGTGATGCCTCTGTATCTTCCTGGGTCATGGATGTCCCCTTTCCCCTTCCATATCGGCACAATCATCCTCTTCGCCACTCTGCTGGTATCTCTCCTGCTGTGAAGCACACATTAAACAGCCTCGTCAGCCACTTGATTCCAACTAGTCTGTTTGCTTTCACCATTTCCACTGAGAGTTCATCCACTCCTACAGCCTTTCCAGATTTCATCTTCTTTACTGCTTTCTCCACCTCTTCTTCTGTTATTGTCCTCACCTCCAGCTCTCTCCTTACGGTATGAGGTATCTCTATCTCATATTCTTCCTCCGGATTTAGTAGTTTCTTGACGTACTCCTCCCAAACACCCAGCACTTGTTTTGCTCCAGTGACCAGTGTCCTGTCGCTTCTCTTCATTGCTGATGTTCGTATAGTATCTTTGCTATCTCTATCTCTATCCCTGGCAAGTTTGAAGATCAGTTTTTTCCCTCCATCTTCAATCTTATCACATAATTCCTGCTGTTTATCATCTCTTGCTTTAGCAACTACCTTATTTGCTGCCTTCTTCTTCTCCCGGTACTTCTGCTTTAGCCTTGTCTTTTCTTCATCACTCGCTTCTTCCACACACTTCAGTGCCCCCTTTTTTTCTCGTATTGCTTGTTCAACTTCCTGGTTTCACCACCACTGTTCTTTCTTCTTTCGACTTTGTGTCAGCTGTCCTGATGTTCGGCCACATATCTCCTCAGCTGTTCTAACAAAGCGTTCCTTAAGTGCTTTCCACTCTGATTCCACATCCTCCCTTTGTTCTTGGAGTAGCCTGAACTTCCTCTCTACTTCAGTTTTGTATTGGGCCATCACATTTCCACCATTTTATTACCTGTCTTTGTTTCTTCCTTCCCTGTTTGCCTCTTCCTATCCACATTTCATGAACCACTGGTTTATGTTGGCTCGTTATGTGCTCTCCTGCCAGAACTTTGCAGTACGTAACCTTGTTCAACTGGCTGCTTCTAACAGTCAGCAGATCTATCTCTGTTCTGTTGTTTCCACTTCTGTATGTGATCTTGTGTGATTCCTTCTTCTGAAAGAATGAGTTTACCACCACTAGCTGATTTCTGCCTAGCATCTCGACCAGATCTTGTCCCTCTCTGTTTCTCGTTCCATATCCGTACTTTCCTAATATCTCCTCACTGTTCTGTCTCTTTCCTACATGTGCATTTAAATCACCTGCTACAACCAGCATTGTCTCCGGCCCCACATGCCCAATAATTTCTTCCAGATTGTTTCGGAATGCATCCTAGTCTTCTTGATTTCTCCCTGTCTGTGGTGCATAGACCGATAGTAATGCACATCATCTCTCCACCAACTAACATCCACACTGCAATTATCCTGCCTTCCCATCGTTCCACCCTGATGACTTCCTTGTTGTATTCCTCCTTCATAATCACTCCCACTCCATTTGTCCTTCCATCTCCCCCTGCATGCAGCATCTTAAACCCATCTCCCAGGTCCACTGCCCGGTCCCCTTTCCACTTGGTTTCTTGTACCCTCATCACTGACAGTTGCCGCCTCTTCATTAGCTCCACCACCTCCACTCGTTTCCCCGTCATTGTTCTCACATTGAGAGTGGCAAACCGGACTTCGCATGAGAGTCAATACCGCCTGTTCGACCCTCAAGGTCTTCGCTGATGCCTGAGTCCCAGTGCGTCGGTTCCCCCGCACATGGTAGCCAATCTCGTAATTACTAAGTGACATAGCATATAATTGAGGTCATTTATTCGAGCCACATGGCGCTGCCCATGCTGACTCATGTGGTGGGTTTGTCTTCCAGGTTTTCCTTCCCGTAGGTCAATGTCTTCCATGACTAGTGGACTTGATCTGCCCATGGTTTGAAGTCAGAGTTTTCCTTCTCCTAGACCCACTGCCTGTCAAGGCTAATGAGTTGGGTCTACCCAGGTTTTAATTCTCCTAGATCCCTAGCATGTTAGCATGGGACCGTAAGGTGCCCAGTTACCACAGTGTACCACAAGGAGATCATGCTAGAGTCTTGTCTATGGAGAGGCTATGTACCAACAGGGGAGGCTTGTGCACTCATGTCCCTTTTTGCCCCTGTGAAGGGACTAGTTTAACATTACACAATATAAATGTCATCCCTGTTGAAAATACTTTTAGTATAAATAATATATTCATTCTACTGTCTGTATTGAAAGCCCATACATGTTAGGCAGCATCTCTGGTAGGACTGTGATCTACTTTCAGAATACCTGGAGTACTTTGCACCAGACTTCATCCTGCATCCAGAGATCTGTACGAAGATGGAGAACCAAAACACAAAACTTGTAAGTAATGATTCAGTACTAACCCACCAGTTCCTAATGACAGTGGTGAGTACATTTATCCTTCGTCTTGCCTCCAAGCGGATTGGGTCTACATCACTTGGTCCATTCTGTCATCTTTACTAATTCTTTCCACCTTTCTCGATCCTCTGTGGTGGCCTTTTGAGGTCTTGCTTTACACAGTCTTCATCTTTCTTTGGGTCTTATTAGTCCTTTGGGCCAATGGACTTATGCCATAACTCTGCGTCCACCGTTAGCTGCCATATCTCAGAAACCGCTTTTTCTCTAATTTTGCTTAGACGTATCTTAGGGTACTGCCACTATACACGAGAAATCTGTGTTTGATTGAATCATTCTAAGGGCACCTCGGAGCCCCGCAAAATGTTAAATTTTCTTACTATTTCCCTGCTGTAAACCTCCTGCAGTAGCCTGGGCCACTGATCTCTATTTATAACTGGATAGTGGACTTTGCCCTATCTTTGATCACTGGGGTGGGTGAGTGGAGTGGCCTGCTGCTCTCAGAGATTATGCTGTAAGCCTGTGTATTGGCTAGCCTAGGCTCACTGCCTGCCATTGTCCCAGTGTCAAACAGAATGCCTCCATGTGGGCTGAATTATTAATGCAATATAAAAATATGATCTAGGATTAAAGTAACATAACTTAGGTATAAAATAATATATAAAATAACTTAGGTATACTCGAAAAGGTTAAAGCATATTTAGCAAAATTATAAGGAATATTATTCAGATGTTTTCCTATACATGTTGCAGCTGTTACTTCACTCCAATTCAATCAGTATTATGTCATTAATTGCTACTGTTTTAAAGTAAAAATGCATGCTATGTATATGTTCTTTGTGAACAAATAAAGTATTATTATAGTTCATCTCTTTCTTCTTTCCATTCTGGCAGAGGGTGGTAGGGGCAAAATGAGAACAGAAAACATGTGCACTTTTTTTAAACAACCTTTAACTGTGCTACATGCCAGATTGCAGCTCACCAACTCTTGTGCAAGGTTCCTACAACCACTGGAAATTGGCCTAAATAGCAGCGTATCAGGATAAAATTCTACAGTATTTTTAATAACACATTAACTAATATATACCATCTTTGTGAAACAGTCTACTCGAATATTTTATTTCCAGGTGTATCTTCACTGGCATGCATATAGTCTCCACTAAACATGTCAACATTTTACTTCCATCATAACCTTTAATGATCTGTAACTATGATTCACCAAAAAACATTTAATTAATAATTACAAACTCACAATATAGTCCAAAGGACTTCAGGGCCTGGTTTTCATTGCTCTTTTTCTGATCTTTACTCATTCATTCTCTGTATATTTTCTGCCCATAAGGTGATTCTAGACCATGGTCAAAATTAACTAAAACCTGTAACTTTTCATCAGACAAAATTTAGGGCTGCTAAGCTTCCTGCATTTCTACCACGATGCGTCATTAGATTTGGCAATGCAAAAATAGCATGATTGGAGGCTTCCATAGATATATATGCATCCATAACTCCCTTGTGAGCGGGCCCATCCACTCTTGGATGTTGTCCATGTACATTTATTGTGGTCTTCCTTGTTTTGTGCTTTTGACCATGACTTGTAATACTTTATGGCAAGTATGTTGTGCTCGGTTTTATGGTTGAACCATTGGAATTTTCGGCAATTCACTACGGTCAAATGTAGTTCAGCAATGTACATTGTAATATAATCCCTGGGGCGCAATGACATAGTGGTCAGAAAGTCTCAATTGAATCCTCATGCTGTAATTTTTAGTCCTTTGTGAAGGCCGTCTGCCATTAGCTGCTATATCTCGGAAACCATTCAGCAACTTTTTCTCTAATTTTGCATAGACATCTTAGGGTACTGCCACTATGCACAAGCAATCTGTATTTGATTGAATCATTCTAACAGCCCCCCCAGGTCCCCGAAACTGATCAATTTTCACATTTTGCCTATTTTTTTAAAAACTCTTCAGTAACTTTGTTCTGGTTTTGCTGACATTCCATGTGATAATGCCACTATACACAATACATCTGTATTTGATTGAATCATTCTGACAGCCCCTCAAAATTTTCACTTTTGCCTATTTTTTTAAAAACTCTGCACATTTTTTGGGCAGTTTTGATCACTCTGAATAGCTACAAATCACAGCTATATTATGATCAAGTATCTGGCAGAAATGGGTAGTCTTTTTGCAGTCTCTCACTCTGCTGTCCATCATGTTCAATACTGGCATCCATGTAGGGGGGTATTTTGCAGTAACTGGTATGGCTGAATACTTCCCAGAGAAGTTGAGTTGGTATTTGAATGAACGGGACTGTCATGGAGTCAAGTGTAACATGCTTTAAAGCTGGATATCGCACTATATAAGAACTTCAGCGTTTGATCGTCCATGTTATTTCTAAATGAAGCTGGGAATGTATCATTAGCTTATAAGGAAAATCCATCAAGAAAAATAATCTGTTTAATTAAGGAGCTTTTTAAAACTGCAAAAAGCCGCCACTATAACATCAAGTACACTATTTCCATGACATACCAGCAAAAGTGTCCCAGTGGCATGTCACTGTATTGACAGTTGTCAATATACAATATCGCTGTTAAGGAACAAAATTTATTTTACAGAACAAAATCTGGCTTATGGTCTCATAAGAATGTTGGTGAAACAGTCCGATGGTGAACTTTATGAATGACCAGACCTCTGTCTGTTGTCGCAGTATCTCGACACGCTTAAGCAGTTCATCCATGAGAACCTACGTACACTGATCCACGCCCCCAGCGTACAGATGCATGATGTACCCCCGGATCTCATCAGTCTCGACAACATTGAGGAGATCGATCCAGACATTCGCAACCATCCGGAAGATGAAGAGAGGAGGTAAGCACTTTGTTAGTACATTTATTTGCCGAAATGAAATACACAAGTGATGTACTCTGCTATAGCTACGACAAGTTGCCGGGTTTGCTGCCAGTTGTGAAATATCAAAATGTGTGCAGAAAAACAATTTCTTGTTTTCATAATGCTATGTACTATTTACAACAGTCCATTTTGTGTAATAACATCGTGTCATTTATAGGAAAGCAATGTAGCTAACTGTGACGGGAGTAAGCTGCTGTATCATGTGCTCCCTTTGGTTTTGTTGTTGTTCACTAGACGCAACGACATGCACAGTTCATGCATTCACTTTGCTGGCTTGTTTTGGATTTTGGTTAACATTCTGTGACTTTTGTTGTTTGGGAATGTTCAAGCATTATTAGTTGACAATGTTCACATCATATGGAATACCGGTTTGGTTGAATAAAAACAACCAGTTCACTGGCACACAAGACTATTTACGAGAGGGAGGTTGTCATATGAAGGTCTGATTAGAAAGGTGGCCATGTTAAGAGGTGACTAGAAAGGTGGTGACAATAAGGTTTGACAAGAAAAGTTATCTGTTGTAGAATGATACTGACCAGTGTGAAGATCAATATTTTGATATTTATCAAAAACAACTAAAATAAAATATGCAAATGGTTTTCAGTACGATTGCAAATGTATATTTGTTACTGGCATACACATACACAAATACATGCGCACACAATATGCACACTGTCATACATGAATGCACACAATATGTCACGCGTGGACACTGTCATACATGAAATGAATGCACACAATACGTCACGCGTGCATACTGTCATACATAAATGCACACAATATGTCACGCATGCATACCATTATACATGAATGCACACAATATGTCACATGTATGCATTAAAATGTGTGATTTTGTAACAAGGGTGGAACCGGAAAATGAATTCTTTGATGGAGAGAAAGACCATGATAAAGATGACAGCGTGCTGGATGTATGACCCACACCACGGGAACATTGGACAGCTGATGTGTGACCAGTGCTTACAAACAATCCCACCGCTCATGTGTTCAGGCCCATGGAACAGTTCTGTACCTCACAGAATGTCAAAATCCAGTGTGGATAATGTAGCCGTGACAGAGAAAGTGACTGTTTGACCGTGAGGAATGTGCTGGTCAAGGTGCCCTACTATAGGGTAACTGAACTATAGAAATGAGATTTATGGTCCTCAGGATGGAGGCCTAGAAATAGCTGTAGCATTTTCAGTGCTCATAGTCAATGTAAATACTGTGTAGTGTTACTCAGGCATAACAGCATTAACAGAATATTAAATGGAAATAAATCAGAATACTGTACTACACAAGACAGGTAAATTTATTGTAAAGAGTTTCTACTGGATGTATACACATTATTTTGGTCAGATTTATTACTAATTACCTACCTAATCTTGATATCTTCACCATATCTGCCCTAAGTATGTATTTAGATAGATGTTTCACGCAGCAGGTTTGAACAATGTATGTATGTATGTATGAATGAATGTTGTAAAATAAATATATTTATAACAATGACATGATTGGCAGTTTGTCTGGGCAGCTATATAACAATCAGACATATTATCCACCACATTGCACAACGGTGTATCCATCAGTCATCATCGTCGCTACTCCATGTATCGGCCGTGGCTGCGATCCTCTGGGTGAAGCGTGTCGCCTTTGCCTCGGTGCTGCCACCTGTTAGTTGTGCTTCATACGCTCTGACGGTGTCGGTCTGCGGCAGCCACAACAAGATGTTCCTGTCGTTGCCCGCGCTGTACAGATGCTGAGTGTTGGCGTCACGGACACAGCAATTCACCTGACTGAAGTGTCCTCTCAACGTGCCAAGCTTTGTCCCCGAGAACAACCCATACACACCGATGTTACTGTCCGAGGGCACGTACACAACTTCTGGCTTGGCATCATGCGACATAGCAAGCGTGATTGATTTGCGACACTTGTTCTTGATCCTGCCGTAGTTGACAAGCATGTTGCGCCCAGTGGACGTACACCACAGACGTAGTCGCTCATCCGTGCCAAACGTCAATAGATGAAGACCGTCTGGCGTGAAACATAGCCCATTCACATGACCGTCGTGGGCCGTGTTTACTGAATCACAATGACAACATAATATTAGGTGCAGTGTATCAATTCCTACAATTATTTTAATGTTGTGATGTTAATTTATGTGTATTATTTCCTACAATTAATGTAAGGACATCAAGGTTGAAGTGGCTGAACTTGTTTCCTTACAAATCAACCTATATGGAAGAGGTTCGTCAATGCTTCAGCCCCAGCTGATATACCTGGTATTCCAGTAGGGGGATATAATGGGAATTATTTACGATATGCAGACAATGTGATACTGATTGCTGAAAGTGAAATAGATCTACAACAAATGCTAGATACAGTAATCATGGAAAGTGAGTAAAAAGGTCTGTCCATGAACAAAAAGAAAACAAACCCAGTTCATCTTTAAAAAAAATTACGCTCCAACATGTAACATGTGGCACTGTCCTCGAGTAAGTTCATACGTTTAACTATCTGGGATAACTAATAACATTTGACAGTCGACGCAATAATTATCAAGAGACAAACTACTCGGGCCAAAACAGCTTTTCACAACATGTAAAACATTTTCACAAACAAAAATGTTACTTGAACTGACAAAACATGTATTGCAATACTACATAGAGCCCATATTGCTGTATGGTATATCACAAACAATAACAAATATATCACCAAAAACCATAGAAACTTCTGTGCTTCTTAAGAAGAATACTGCGAGTGCCATGGGCTGAAAAAAAAAGTAATGAAGTCATCCTTAGGATAGCCAAATCAAAAAGAAATATCATTAACAAATTTAGAACACAACAACTGAACAAGCAAGATTTGTAGGCCACATAATGAGGAAGAACAGATAGTAACAACAGGAACGATTGAAGGGAAAAGATCCAGAGGATGCCAGAGAATAACAATAATAGATATACTGTGAACATGGTGTGGAAGGAGCTCAACAGCACTGCTATGACATGTCTGTGACATATACGGCGTTTGAAAGATGTGTGGATGGAATTTATTTTTACCTTTAATGGCAATAAAGGCTCTACTGCAGGTTTTAACACATGACTAACACTTGGACTAAGCATATATTTTTAGTTTCACCAACTTGGCATGTGAGAATTCCCCAGCAGCTGCAGCTAAGAAATTGTGTTCTCAGTAAGTTGTTACAACTTTTAAAATGGACTCGTGAACAAATCGGACTAAAAACAAAACATTGCAGAATTCAGATTCACCAAACATTGTCTCTTAACTTAATTGTTCGGCTCTGTGATGTGAGAAATACCTGAGTTTGGATTAGCTGAAGCATCTCCATTGTGCTGATCCAACATCATAAGACTGCTGTTAGCTCGGCGTATGTCCCATAGCATAGCCTTGCTGTCCTGGCTGCGAACACAACACACACTGTTGTTACATCTGGTCCCATATACAATGTGCAACTGTGTGTTTTCTTTGTCTATCTATCTATCTATCTCTCTAACCACCATTATATGGACATTTATCTTGAAAGTGAAACTAAACCAACATTTTCTTTGTCATCACGTTCAACAATGGTTGTTTCCTGCAACTTCAGTTATGTCAATTCAGTCTGAACTAACATTTTAAATTGTCTCCAAATTAAAATATGTTACCTGCACAAAATTGGTACTTTTGAAATCTTTCCAGACCTCCCATTATAAAATTGAGTATTAATGACTGCGAGTGAAAACTTCTGACAGTTAATTTGTTTAGAAGAAAATGAGGCATAAGCAGGTTTGTGAAACATTTTGATTAAATAGAACACTTGCACCACTGATATAATCATACAACATACTTCACTTTATCCGATGAGAAATTATGTAACTATTCATAAATCCATCCTAGGATGGTTACCTCAGCATGTCTAACAATGGTGTGCACTTAGTATTTTTGTTATTCAATAATTTAAATATACTACTCAAACACAACTTTTCCTACAATTTGTTTACATTCATTCTATAAAATAAAGATGCACAGATTGTTTTTTAACAATAAAGGACCTGCAATGAGAGACCACCTGGCAAATGTGACCAATATAAACTGGTCATATGATTGCCGTTTTACCTGTTACAAATGACCCGACACCGACAGCCAAAATGATGTCATCATCAAGTAATAATATACAAGTTAACACTGTTCCTATTCACCAGGTGTAGTCCCTCTCATTATAATCATTATATTATGCCACCTAGTGCGGGAGACCTCTGTCTTCAGAGACCACGTTGACTGTACCAGAGGCGGTCACCCAAGACTGCAGTCGACTCACCTGCCCGTTGCGAGGAGGTACTCATTACGCGTAGACCACCGCACACTCAGAACTGAACTGCGGTGACCTTTGAGGATGTGGATGGATGAACCACATCTCAGGTCAAGTAGTCGCACCGAGTTACCAAGGTAACCGACAGCAATGAGGCAGTGTTTGGTGGCGACAGATGACACGTCGTGGCTGTACACGACACCGCTGAACTGGTATTCGTCAGCTGTCTGAAGGAGACCGCAAAATTACACTAAAATTGGGAGTAAAACATTGACATTGAGGTGCAATGAATTGTGTACATTTTTACCAATTGTGTTTACTATGTCCTTTTTAACACATATTGTAATGGGAATAACTTAACAATTACATAATCAGGTGTTTATTTAGACATTAGGCGTGTTACTGAAAAATATAAGGGAAACTTGGTGTCAAGGCGATCAAAGGCACTGGTCACAGGTGTATTTGTAATTTATACATATTTTCTTTGAATTTCAAGCCATGCTGGTAGCCAAGTAATACTGAAATGACTGCTTACAATCAAAACAATTTCTTTTCAACAAATATGTACATGTAATATATATATATAGGTAAGTTCTTATATAGTGCAGTATCCAGTCCTCAGGACTGTTCAAAGAAGTGTATTTATACTTTACTCCCTGTCAGACAATCGAATACCATCTCGACTTCTCTGGGAAGCATTCAGCCACGCTGCAATTAACGCGCGAAGACTATTCATACACAAATATCTACCATTGTCTATAGCCAGGTAGGTACTCATTCAAAAACCTGAGTGAATTGAATATGTCGAATAAACAAACTACCCAAAGGTTCGACACCGCCGCACAGGATTCGAACCCAGGTTCTCTCAGTTGAGACTTTGAAGCTCTTACTGCTGTGCTACTATATATATATTATATGCAGATACTGGTACCTTTAAAATACACTATATTTAAAGGTTCATCAATGTTGTGTATATACATATATATGTATATATATTTACTCTATTACTAGTTATTAGACATTTTGTTGCCAGTAATAAGTTATCATATTAATAATGAATACTCACTGTGAGTGAGTTGGTGTCCCAAACTTTCAAATGTTTGTCTGTGCCACTGGAAATAAACATCCCTGTGTCCAGGGGATACCATTTGACTGTCTCCACTGAGAACTTGTGTCGATATTGGTTGCTTAACCCAACAGTACATATGGTTGGGAAGGTGCATTGTGGGACACCTGCTGTATTGTGTAAATCGTGTAGTCCTATGATTCCTTCACCACCACCTGAAAGCAAGCTGAAAGAAAATATAACTCGATGAAGCAGTTGGTGTAAATAGTTGCAATAATCTAGAAATATGTCAATATGATTTTGATGATATTGCTTTTTCACATAACATACATGCAACATACAACAATACATTCCCACACATTTGTATTGTAGATATTAGTCTAATTTGTCATGAACAACTGTTTAATTTTCGAGGCATGTTGGTAAGTTGCCAGGACATTGTGACAAATGGCCATGTGAACTAAATTCAAAGCCTGATGTAATTTACATTGATCAATCGGTTATCCTTCCCCTGCTATTGTTGGCTGGTGTTTAACTTTAAATCAGGCGAAGGGAATGGGATTTACATGTTTTCTGTGGATATGACAATAATTAGTACACTGCAGTATACACAAGTATCGGATGCTCACGATATGATATATAAACATGTATTTTAAACTAATTAGGAAGACTGGATTTTACCAAATTGCAAAGACTAATGGTGAAGCAAGTGAATCTTGACTTGTTGTTACCCAAATGAAGCTTGAATCAATATTTGAATACTGGTAGATCAGTACTGCTATCATATTATGGCATATTGAAGACAAGTTAATATTACTATAATTTCTATGTCAAACACGCAGTTGCTAAACCAGACACAAAAAAACTATTTAATTTCTTTGACATTGACCGTATTATTAATCCTTTAAACCCCCACTGACTATTTATATTAGGCATACAAACTTACTATCTATTATCTACTGGGTCAAGATCCAGTGAGTTGATACCTCCTCTGTGTATCTTCTGAAAGTCATGATATTTACTCAAGTCTAAACTGTGGGCCAGCAAACTGCTCTCAGCGTGAAATACACAGGCCGGGCTGTCGACACCAATCTCCCGAGATGCCAACAAATTCAGCATTTAAGTTTACATCTACCGACAGATTTTGATAACGGCCACCGACGTCTTTTAATATTCAAACAACTAGATCGTGTGCGAACTTAAATATAAGTTGGCACAAAGTCAAGAACATTAAAAAAGCGCAATCAACAAAGCCGTGGCAGTGGCTACGCGTACGTGAGCCGTACGTTTAGACTTCCATTCTAAAAGTACGGCAGTCATTCTGCGCATGCGCATGCTTTGATTTCCGGTTACGTGAGTTGTATTTTTAGTATCACTTGTCTAAAGGTACGGCAGTCTATATGCGCATGCGCATGATTTTCATACGTGAGCCGTATCTTTAGCGCTCGGTTCTAGAAGTACGGCAGTTAAATTGCCGTATCTTTAGCACTCGTTTCTAAAAGTACGTGAGTTTCTGGTACGGCAGTTGATATGCGCCGCATCGCATGATTTTTATACGTGAGCCGTATCTTTAGCGCTCGGTTCTAGAAGTACGGCAGTTAAATTGCCGTATCTTTAGCACTCGTTTCTAAAAGTACGTGAGTTTCTGGTACGGCAGTTGATATGCGCCGCATCGCATGATTTTTATACGTGAGCCGTATCTTTAGCGCTCGGTTCTAGAAGTACGGCAGTTAAATTGCCGTATCTTTAGCACTCGTTTCTAAAAGTACGTGAGTTTTTCTGGTACGGCAGTTGATATGCGCCGCATCGCATGATTTTCATACGTGAGCCGTATCTTTAGCGCTCGGTTCTAGAAGTACGGCAGTTAAATTGCCGTATCTTTAGCACTCGTTTCTAAAAGTACGTGAGTTTCTGGTACGGCAGTTGATATGCGCCGCATCGCATGATTTTCATACGTGAGCCGTATCTTTAGCGCTCGGTTCTAGAAGTACGGCAGTTAAATTGCCGTATCTTTAGCACTCGTTTCTAAAAGTACGTGAGTTTCTGGTACGGCAGTTGATATGCGCCGCATCGCATGATTTTTATACGTGAGCCGTATCTTTAGCGCTCGGTTCTAGAAGTACGGCAGTTAAATTGCCGTATCTTTAGCACTCGTTTCTAAAAGTACGTGAGTTTCTGGTACGGCAGTTGATATGCGCCGCATCGCATGATTTTCATACGTGAGCCGTATCTTTAGCGCTCGGTTCTAGAAGTACGGCAGTTAAATTGCCGTATCTTTAGCACTCGTTTCTAAAAGTACGTGAGTTTCTGGTACGGCAGTTGATATGCGCCGCATCGCATGATTTTTATACGTGAGCCGTATCTTTAGCGCTCGGTTCTAGAAGTACGGCAGTTAAATTGCCGTATCTTTAGCACTCGTTTCTAAAAGTACGTGAGTTTCTGGTACGGCAGTTGATATGCGCCGCATCGCATGATTTTCATACGTGAGCCGTATCTTTAGCGCTCGGTTCTAGAAGTACGGCAGTTAAATTGCCGTATCTTTAGCACTCGTTTCTAAAAGTACGTGAGTTTTTCTGGTACGGCAGTTGATCTGCGCCGCATCGCATGATTTTCATACGTGAGCCGTATCTTTAGCGCTCGGTTCTAGAAGTACGGCAGTTAAATTGCCGTATCTTTAGCACTCGTTTCTAAAAGTACGTGAGTTTTTCTGGTACGGCAGTTGATATGCGCCGCATCGCATGATTTCATACGTGAGCCGTATCTTTAGCGCTCGGTTCTAGAAGTACGGCAGTTAAATTGCCGTATCTTTAGCACTCGTTTCTAAAAGTACGTGAGTTTTTCTGGTACGGCAGTTGATCTGCGCCGCATCGCATGATTTTCATACGTGAGCCGTATCTTTAGCGCTCGGTTCTAGAAGTACGGCAGTTAAATTGCTGTATCTTTAGCACTCTTTTCTAAAAGTACGTGAGTTTTTCTGGTACGGCAGTTGATATGCGCCGCATCGCATGATTTTCATACGTGAGCCGTATCTTTAGCGCTCGGTTCTAGAAGTACGGCAGTTAAATTGCCGTATCTTTAGCACTCGTTTCTAAAAGTACGTGAGTTTCTGGTACGGCAGTTGATATGCGCCGCATCGCATGATTTTCATACGTGAGCCGTATCTTTAGCGCTCGGTTCTAGAAGTACGGCAGTTAAATTGCCGTATCTTTAGCACTCGTTTCTAAAAGTACGTGAGTTTTTTCGCGCGTGCATGTTGATGTATATGCGTAAGCTGTATCTTAGCCTTCGGTTCTAAAAGTAGCGCAATTATATTGCAGTACCTTTAGCACTCGGTTCTAAAAGTACGGGAGTTTTTGTTTGCATAAGCCGTTATTGTTATCTGCATTACTTTTGTTTGCATAAGCCATTATATATATTATTCATTGAATATATTAGACACATTACAATAATGAAGACTTACAAACTCAAAGCAGTAATGTAGTAAAATAAGTATAGTTTTATTAACTGTTGAACATTCGGAAATCATACACTTACAAAATATAAGAAAATGCCTAAATACAACGAATACCTAAATACATCATTTGTTTACAAGGAACATCCTAACACTACACTAACATCCTAATACAACACGCCTAAAATTATTTACCGCACTAAAAACCCTGGGCACACCACTGAAACTCAGTGACAGTGAAGAGGAAAAAGCATAAGCAAAACCTCGTGTACAAAACTAGAACAGGGAAAAGCGTCGCAAAATTACTAACAATTCAACTTGTTTACATGGAATATCCTAACACTAACTAACATTCTAATACCTACAAAACGTGCCTAAACACCATATTAACATAATACAAATCTTCTAACATAAAACATATCTACACACTAATGCAAACGGTCTACTTTATATCCTCCTATTTGACTATATTTATATACTATAATTTTATATTATTTATATTTTTTTTATCTATTTATACTTTTACTTATTAACATCTCTACACACTAAATGTAAAACACAAACACGGAACACACTAAATGTAAACCATGCCTACATGGAAAACTAAACGTAAAACGCATCTACACAGAACATACTAATGTAAAAAGCAGGTACACGGAACACACTAAATGTAAAACACTTCTACACGGAACTCACTAAATGTAAAACATTTCTACATAGAACATACTAATGTAAAAAACTACTACTAAAACATAGCAGAATCTAGCAATGTAGAGTCAACGCATTAGTTCAGCTGTCTTGCTTGTATTTGCAGGGCTGTTGCAGACTGAACACATCATCCTATTAACATATAATTGCAAAACACCAGTAACAAGTAGAGAGTGTTGTTAGTGTCAGGGTAGAAGAAAACTGTATAGGTGACTGAGTGAAAGGAAAGTGTTGGGTACCAACGAAATACAATGAGAAATGTGAGTAAAGACCAGATATTAAAATGTTAACTTAAACAGATGATCTGTTGAGACAATGACTAGTAGAGCTGTTGCATGGATGATAACATGCTATTGCACTAGTAACATATTTACATGTATATTATATACAACTATATACACATGCTATTGCACTAGTAACATATTTACATGTATGTTATATACAACTATATACACATGCTATTGCACTAGTAACATATTTACATATATGCAGTAACAAGTAGAGTGTTGTTAGTGTCAGGGTAGAAGAAAACTGTATAGGTGACTGAGTGAAAGGAAAGTGTTCAGTACCAACGAAAAATGTAAGTAATGACCAGATATAAAAAATAACGTAAGCAGATGATTAGTTGAAACAATGACTAGTAGAGTTGTTGCATGGATGGTAACTAGTGTAGAGTAACATTGAAATACAATGAGAAATGTGAGTAAAGACCAGACATGAAAAAGATAACATAAGTAGATGATTGGTTGAGACAATGACTAGCAGAGTTGTTGCATGGATGGTAACTAGTGTACAGTAACAATGAAATACAATGAGAAATGTGAGTAATGACCAGATATGAAAAAGATAACATAAGTAGATGATCGAGATGATAGATGATGAGACAATGACTAGCAGAGTTGTTGCATGGATGGTAACATGCTATTGCACTAGTAACATATTTACATATATTATATACAACTATATACACATTTCATTTCCCAAACAGTTGCCCATCTGCAGAAGACCAACCTCGAAGCCGTCAAGTGCCAGGGTTACCTGAGTGGGTAAAATATATTGCTGTGAAGGCTTTTAGGGCCCACATTATATTTACATATATAACATACTATTTACAGCTATATACACATTTCATAGACCGATATCACTGTCCCCACCCAGTCGCCCATCTGCAGATGAAGGCCAACCTAAGTTGACACCTTCAAATACCAGGGTTACCTGGGAGGGTGACACAATATCAGTTAAATGAGTCGACAAGTGATCATCAGCTGATGAGTTCAGCAAGCTAGAATCATAGCAGAGAAAAAGAGAGAGGGAGAGAGAGAAAACAAATGTTAGTAGGTAAATAAAGGGAAAGTAAGTTAGCAAGTAAAGATGTGGCAAAAAGAGAAGAAATAACCCATAAAGAAAACATTGCTCCAGTCATTTTTTTGGTTTCGTTCCTTCTGCAATGTTCTGATGATGGGTTGAAAATAATTAGTATATTAGTAGGTAAATAAATACAGGAGAACAGAGAATTCTTGCTTTTAACTAGCTGACATGATCACAGACATGCATGGCATCCATTGCAAATCCAAGTTGCTTTCTTGGGTGCAGTACTAATGCCCACACATCTACCATGGAACCAATCAAGACAGGCATCACATCCCAATGATAAACCACTGTCAACATCCCCGTCACATACCTTACATTTCCACACACCTTTCTGTGTGACCTTACCAACCACACACAGAAGGGCGTTCCATCCTGCTACCGTAAAGTACTTCCGTACCCGGTTCAGGTCCACATTCTCATCTGTGACTTTCATGGGGACCTTCTCGGGACGCTTCTCGACTGCTCGGGCGCTGATCAGTTCCCCGCCATTCAGTGCTGTCTCTGCCACATCGGCCTTGACGAACCAATGGATAATGACTGGAAAAACAGAATATCCTGAATTGGAGAAATAATAAATACATTGTCAGTCATACACAAATTATATTTACCACACAAAAAGTTTCTTTGTACATGGTTTTATAATAAATAAATTCATTCGTGCAAGCACAAGTCACAATAGTTTAGTAATAACAAATACATACTGGACTCCTTTTCCTCAGGGGATTTCTTGAGGAACGGCACAGGACGAGTCAGTATCTTGCGCTTCTTTGGCAGACCAACCACTGTCATTTCAGCACCTTTGGGACGTCCCCGCTTCCGAATGGGGGGAGGCATCTTGATGTCATCGAGGCGCAAACACAGCGGTCCCTGCTCATCCTGTATGACACACAAGATGCTTGTAATGGGTGTGGAAGCAGTGGTCGAAGCAGCGGATGTCGAGGGAGAGGATGTCGAAGCAGTGGATGTGGAAGCAGTGGTCGAAGCAGCGGATGTCGAGGGAGAGGATGTCGAAGCAGTGGATGTGGAAGCAGTGGTCGAAGCAGCGGATGTCGAGGGAGAGGATGTCAGAGGATGTCGAAGCAAGCAGTGGATGTGGAAGCAGTGGTCGAAGCAGCGGATGTCGAGGGAGAGGATGTCGAAGCAGTGGATGTGGAAGCAGTGGTCGAAGCAGCGGATGTCGAGGGAGAGGATGTCGAAGCAGTGGATGTGGAAGCAGTGGTCAAAGCAATGGTCGAGGCAGAGGATGTCGAAGCAGCGACAATAGTGGTATGCTTCCACTCCTCTTCCAGCAGCTGCAGCTGACGCAGGCGGATGTCAAACTGGACGCCTGTTGCCTCACTTGCCAATGCTGCCAGTCGCTGGGCAATCTGGTTAGCCTTGCGGTGTTTCTCATGCTGAGTAAGGGGACGATGTGGTGGAGGTAGTCGAGTTGCAGTAACTGGTGACTTCGGGACGCTGCTGATCACAGGCACTGTGCTAAAGACAAGCACAGGCATTAACAAAACAGTTTAATCACATCATCCACCACACAATATTACATAAGAAGATAATTTATAAAGTACGGAAGAGCGATAATTTAAAACGAATGCCATTACAAAAATAACTTGACATTAATAAACACATCATAACACACAGCAACCAAGTCATTGTTGTAGAAATACCTGATTTCTATTGCATCGGTGCTAGGTGCAGCAGAATTCACAGTGCTGGTGATGTCATAGCTGGCAAGGTAGAAAATCTTCTGCCAGCGTCTCAACACCAGGTGACCAGCAAACAAGTCCTCTTTAGCCGACAATCTGCGGCGGAAGATGTGTCGACATGGCAGGCCCATCGATGTCCAGAAACCACAGTCGCAGCTAATGGACGTTGCAGCATCATGTGTGTCATCACGAGACCGCGCAGCAGACAACTGCTCAGTGACATACCTAGACAGAAAGCCAAGTGATATAAGTACAATTCCTTTGTGCATGAATGCGTACGTTGGTCACGCTGCAAAACCCTAGAAAGAAAGAGATGTCGAATGTCAATAGATGTAACTGCTGGAAAATACAACAAAACTATGCACACATAAAATCATAAACATACCTGAAGGCATACGGTGTGAGGAATTCACTGTATGCTGCTTCAGCTGATCCAACAGCAAGTCTGATCACTGATGTCTTCTGCACTATCTTTGCAATGCGGTAGTTGCGCTCAGTTTCCAACATGCTCAAGGCAACCTACATCAGACAGGACAGGCAATAAATATCGGCTGACAAATATTATGTTTAAAACATGACCTACAAATAATTTCTTTTCAGATAGGAACATTTTGAAAAACAACAATTATTATTACAATGTACGAGTACAAGAATGATTACTCAGAAAATAAATGTAATCGATTATGATTACTTCACCATGTAATCATGATTATTTTAAAGAATATGCAAATCATCCTGCTTCTACCAGGTATCTGATCTTCTTTGAATTCAAAGGCATTGGCATAAACAATATATTAGCAAGAATGTGTCACTGACCTTCAGATCCTTGAAGAATGTCACGATGTTGGAAAACTTCGTAATGACACTCTTCAATTTCTGGTTGATGCTTTCGACGCGGTTGTTCGTTCTCGTCAGAAAGCTCCTCTGTTGCTGCTTCAACCCTTCGACCCACTGCTCCCTGATACCATGCCAGTTGTTATCGAAGTATGTGATCACTGCCTTGTGCTTCGTCTGCTGCAGAGCCTCGTACAGTTGTTCATAGATCTCCTCTCCTCCAGCATACGCCATTTTCTGCATCAGCTCAAGGCAGACCAGCCGCTCATCTGACCGTATACCAAGCTTTTCAGATGTGACCTCTCTGCGGAATGTTCTCAAAGTGTGGAAGAGGCAGATCTGTAAAGCTGCACCAGGCAGCTTCTCACGGATGACATCACGTTCCGTCATATCCTTGTCGGCCATTACGCACTTGATGTTGTCAGCGTCATTGTGTTTTATGAAGATGTCCATCAATCCGCTGATGGTGGCCCGCTCCTCGTTTGCAACAATCCACAGGGCAACGACGACACTCTCGCCATTGCCGTCAACCACCATCAGGACATACAGCGGCATCCTCATGTCGTTAAGCTTGTATGTTGCATCCAGCAGCAGAAGTTCTGGAAAGCGAGCTTGGATCGTGCGCATTTTGCTGTCCTGGTATGAGATGGCTACCAGCTCGTTTGAGCTGCCGAGTACCAACTCAGTCACTGCCCCGTCTTCATTCCGCATTTCGGTTAGTAGTGCTTGTAGTTTGTTGCTGTGTGATGGTCTTGTGCGTGCTTTGATGTTGTGCAGATCTTTTAGTGTAACTTCTTTACCCTGGTCTCGAATTTCCTGCTGGACTAGTTTCTTGTTGGCATGTAAAGTAAGCAGACGTCCAGTCTCCGCTTCCATTGCTGGGTCGAGGCGCCTCTGTCGTGGCAGGAACTTGAACAATGCCTGCACAAATACGTACAACTGATGAGTTCTACACATCAGATTATCACGTCATATCACTAAGTTTTATATAATTTACTAAAAATTAAAAACAAACTTTATTGTAATACTGTATAACACTACCCCCTTTAACTTTCTAAATTTTAGACAAAGCATTGAGACTTGTCACTACTATTACTGTCTGCATCACTTGCACTGATCACAGTATCAAAATGTATACTGGCCCTTGTCATAACATGTCTGGTAATTTGAGTTTGTCATATATAGGATTTTTCAAGGCCATCCTTTTAGGCAGATCCTTTTAACATGTATAGTAACACGATGCCATAGTAATATGCATACCTCATTCATCTGGTGGTTGTGCTCTTCATTCAAATTCGCAACGACAAGCTTGGTGGCGTCTTTCGACAGCCGTATCCGGAAACCAGCCGGACACTGTTGTTGCGTAGTACTGGAAATAACAAGTGAATATCTTAAGAAATGTGTCATGTGAACTGGATAAAACACATTAATTTAAATGAGGTTTATATCTTTAAAACATATTTTGATAAGATAGATACCGATACCCAGCCATTATTCAAGGCTCGATTATTCAACCATGCTACTTGTACAGCGTAACAAACTAGTTCGAACAAACTTTTGGGGTTAACAAAGGCATGCCAAATAATCGATACATTGCCAATAAGAAAAAAGCATCATAATAAAAAATACTTACTGATGAGCCTGTCGTTGTCCCTTTCCATGAGATTTGAAGTTTTTGCCACCGTGGATGCAGCAGTACACAAGTTCGGCAAAAATCAGATCTTTGTTTGCTGTTTCAGCTACATTTGGACAGCGTTTCCTGTGCGATTCTATGGATCTAGAACTACGTTTATACATGTTAACTAACTGGGACTGCTCATAATTAGCGATCGCAGCTTCTAAATCCGATAATTTGGAAAATATCGCGCCGACTTTTAACTCCGCCATCTCATTCGTACTGTTATTTTTCGAAAGGAGCGGAATATGCGCGCGCAGGATTGCAGGAAGTCGTCATTCGAAAACCGATGCGCGCGCATCCTCACGTACGTTTAGGCCACAATTCTAAAGATACGGCTCACGTACGCGTAGACACTTCGATCAACAAAACCTGACGCTGTAACTGTGATTGTCAAACTATCCGTCAGATGGCGCAATGTTCAACATGTCGGCAGCGGCAAAAAACGTGTTAATCTACGAAGGATGCAATTTCTTCAGGCAACGTTTGATTTTAGCAACACTCAGCGGAAAATCTGTTAAAATCAAGAAAATACGAGATAAGGAAGACGATCCAGGCATAAAAGGTTGTGACATACATGAGGCCAATGAATAAATAACCAGATGTGCAAGTTGGGCGATAATACCTTACCGTAGGCGTAGGATACCTTAGGACTGTTCTGATCGTTTGTGTTTTCCGGTTCCAGTGTTTAATGTTAGTGGGGCTTCATAGTCGTATAATATCTCCTGGGTTGACCAGAATTTATCAAGGCGGTTTTTAAATGAGTTTATTGATTTTGCTTGTATTACTGAATCAGGTCAACTGTTCCATGGTTCAACCACTCTAACTTCTAAGCGGGAATGTATTTTTTCTTATGTTTAGTTTTGCTCTTTGCTTGAACAGTTTAAGGGAGTGTCCTCTGTTACTGGATCGTGATGCCACATCCTCCCATTTAGGAAGGTTTGGTGCAGATTTTTTATCATAATTTATGCATTATTTTATACACTCCAATCATATCTCCTCTTAATCTACGATATGTTAATGTGGGTAACTTTTTAAAGTAATTTTAGTCTTTCAGTATATGATAAGTCCCTCATACCAGGTAGTTCTTTTGTGGCTCTTCTCTGGACATTTTCTATGGCTATTTTATGTTTCGTCTTATATGGATACCATACTGCTATTGCATAATCTAGGTGGGATCTAACCATAGTCTTGTATAGTGGCAAGAAAGTGTATGTATCTAAGAATTGAAAAGTTCTTCTGATTACTTTTGTCATTCTGGTTGCTTTATTAACCACTTGGTTGATGTGATCATCAAATGAAAGTTTTGAATCAATAATTACTCCTAAATCTTTTTGTTTGTTTGTGGTGACTAGAGCATGTTTGACATTATTTGTTGCCATAAAATGTTTACTTTCACCGATATTATTTTTCCCAATTTCCATGTGTAGACATTTATCGGGATGGAATTTTAACAACCACTTATCACTCCATTGTTCTAGTATGCTTAAATCATGTTGAAGTACATCCTGATCATCTATATGTGTTATTGTTCTAAATATCTTTATGTCATCAGCAAATAGAAATGTATTTGAATTTGTTAGATCTGGGAGGTCATTAATATATAAAACAAAAAGTAAGGGTCCTAGAACGGAACCCTGGGGTATCCCTGATATTACCTCTTTCCAGCTAGACTCATCTCCATTTACTGAAACTTTTTGTTTTCTATCTGTGATGAATTATTCTATCCAGTTAATCGGTTCTTCTGAAATGTTGAAGCTTTTTAATTTACTAATTAATCTTTTGTATGGCACGGTGTCAAAGGCTTTTTAGAAATCCATATATATAACATCAGTGTGGTTGCCCTTATCCATTTCTTTAGTCCAGTCATCTAGTATTTTGATTAGTTATAGAACTGTTGATCGGCCAGATATAAATCCATATTGTTTTTGACTAAATAGATTATTTACTTTCATGTAGTTTGTAATGTGATTTCTAATAATTTTTTCCATACATTTACAAACTGCTTGTTAAACTTATTGGGCGGTAGTTACTAGCTAGTTTCTTGTTTCCTTTTTTTATAAATTGCTGATATTTTAGCTTCTTTCCAGTCATTGGGAATGCAGGAAGTTTTAATCGACATTTGTTTTAAGGGTTGACAAATACTTGCAGACAACTCATTTAGTAGCCTGGCGCCTATTCCATCTGGGCCAGGCGATTTGCTTATATTAAGTTGTTTTAACGTCAGTAGTATTTTATTTTCAGTTAATTTTAATTTGTCCATTGCATGTTTATTGTTTACTTTAGGTATGGTTGGTATGGGCCCTGACTGTTCTTTGGTGAATACGCTGGAGAAATAGTCAGCAAGTATATTTGCTTTTTCTTCATCTTCATTTGTTGTTTTAGATTTTAGGTGGGTGGGGTCTATGTTCAGTTCCCCAATTCCTTGTTTGATTGTAGTTTTTGATTTATAATATTTCCAAAAGATTTGTAGAGAGATACTTCGTCTTCACATAGGCGTACAGCATAGCCATAGGCACTTCTAATTCCAGCGCTCAGTAACGTTCTATTAACTGACTAGTCTGTCTATATATTGTGTTTACAATGTTATGTTATTATGAGGTCTCGGTATACCGAGGTCTCATTCACCTAGTCAGCCTTTTTCAGAACATTATCGCCAAATCGACACCTTTCTATGCCTATGGCCTATAGCTATGCTGGTACTGACTGACTGAGCTAGTGTGGTCACTGCCAGTCCCATGGTGCTTTTTTACGTCCCAAATTGAAATGGGACAAACATTATCGTGAGCTCCGAGCCACAAGGGATACACAGTTCCCAATTTTGAGAGCCAGGTTTTTACACCAAATAGCATGCCAGCACGGTCCGGGTTTTGAACCTAGGCTAAAGCGCTGGCATGTCAGGCGGATGTGCTAACCACTACAGTGTACACTGTCTCGTTCTCTCACTTCAACTAAAAATTAAATATGCTAGAATATTTGGAATTGACTTTAATTGGCCACTTAAATTAAAGTTAATAGGTTAAGAATCATGTAACTGTTTATTTTATTACAATATTTATTAAATCAAAAGATATTACTATGTTAAGATAACAAAACAATTTTAACATGTCTTAGACTACATCTGCACAAGTTTACCATGTAAACTTTTCTATACTGCTTATCTTTGTGCACTTTGCAGAGCTCTAATTTATGATCTTTCTTTTCAGATTTTGAGGCCAGTTTCATTAGGTTAATTGATAAGATTACAAATGGATCAACCATTGAGGTGAATGAAACAGGTAAGCACTTCAAGTTTGTTTTGTTTGCCGATAGGTCAATCCATGTATACTATTCCTGCACCTTTATTGCCAAAGAATACAGTCAGCTTTAAAACCTGCAGTTTATCCATTTAAATAAATGTTATGTTATTCATATTCCCTAAGCATGATGTGGTGATGCAGAAATAATGTTTGCCACTGGTTTCATATACACTCAGTGTCATATCTTTAGCGTCTTGTCATACTTGTCCTAAGATTTTCTTTTAACATTTCTTTTTCATGGCACCTTAATTTATGATAAAATTTAGTTACGATAATGGTTAAATAAAACTTTTGAAAATAGCATTTTCAGTAAAAAGACAATGCGAAACAGAAAAAAATTGAAGCAGAGATTGATGTTTAAATGGTGGTAAGTTCTGGTATTCTATAAAATAGCATTAAAAAGCTGTGTTCGGCATTGGTTCAAACCAGCCACCCCACCAGTACATGGTGTGGAGCAATTTTTTAATTCAAAAATGGCTATTAATGCCAGTTTTCATTAATGTATATGTAACTTGCTAGGAAGCGCAACTAGCTATCTATTTCCCCAGATGCACAGTAACAACCAAATGACTCCCCTAAGTAATACCTCACATATTTTGGGACTTTACAAACTGATGCGACCACCTGTATGGACTTACAATTAATGGAGACATCCTCTAAAAGTTATCATCTACATTTTATGCTGGACTCTGTATTTTGGTAAAGGTGGATGGTAATTAAAATGGATCAACCTCTATGGTTGATCCATAGGTAATCTATGACATACACTGTAATTGACACTTGCTCCTGATACGACACCATTATGTTTACAGGCACTGCCGTGTATTACCAACCGGGGATGCTCACTGGCGGTTCTATTCAGCATGATTGTAATATACAGAGAGCTATTGGCTACTATCTGGAAGCCTTGCTGTGTTTGGGGGCATTCACAAAGAAACCAATCAGCGCAATTCTACGGGGAATCACTAGCGATCAGCTTGACCCATCGGTATGTTGTGTCTGGCATTTTTTTTATAGAAATGTCATGTTTTGTATTAGCCATTTAGTCTGAAATATTTAGTTAACATATATGAAACTTATTAAATTATGCTGCAAGATATTGTTGTTTTGACTTATTCTGCACAAAATGGGCAATTATGTGCCTACTTATTAGCTTGGTTTTTATGTATGACACAGTTTTTGTAATATAAATTTGTACTACACACATGCTCCCTTTGCATGTTCTGATTCAGAAATAATAAAATGGTAGAAAAAATGCATTTTCATGTTATGGAAAATAATTCACTAAATATAAATTTTACCTTCTCACTGTTGTTATAGTTGTGCATTTTGACAGCAACACTCGATTAATGCGTCCGTCATCTATGTTCGCTGAAGTATTTGATAGTATTTGATAATTTGTAGGTTGACTTGATAAAGCTTGCCACATTGCCAGTATTGAAGAGATTCCTCGGAACTGATGAAGGATTGCAGCTAAAGGTGTGAAATATAAAGTCATCATGCAAAGATTGACCTTGACAAGACAGATCAAAACTACCTTCCAACACACACCATGTACTGGGGTATAGGGACATGTTACCAGGTTTAATTTTAAAGTATTGCATTGTTTGAGTCTCTTGTACAATTTAGATCAAATGTATAGGTAGTAAAATATAATCTTTGTCTGCTTTGTTAGAATGTACATATCTTATGCATTTCATTACATCATAATACCGCCTGCAGGGACAGATCACACTGTTTAATTAATAAATTAACAATTACTTTTATCTGAGTCTTGTACAGTTGTGATAAAATTTATAAAGGGTGTAAAATAAAATGTTCTACAGAGTATAAATATACTGTATTTGACCATGTTATCACCCATGGATTATTACTTATTAGGTCAGGGGTTTGAGTTTCGTGAATCAGTTTAAGTTGGAGAATTTTTGTATGAAGGATTGGTTCCCGCTTTGTGAGAGTTTCCAGCAGTCCAGGGCCAGTGTCACAAAACATTCATGTCATACAAAACATCATACAAAGGTTCTCAAGGCACGAAATCTTTGTAGTTTGTATGTTGGGAGTTTGTAATTGCTCTCTGTGTGTTCTACTGTTATTCTGAGTTAACATCATATTTGTGTCCACATTTCTAATTCCTTCAAAAGGTAAAGGTAAGTTGTTATGTAGCGCAGTATCCAGTCCTCAGGACTGCCCAAAGCACTTTACACTTTACTTCCTGGCAGACCTGTTCAATCGATAACCATCTTAACTTCTCTGGGAAGCATTCAGTCATGCTGCAATTAATGCGTGAAGACTATTCATACACAAATATCCACTACTGTCTATAGCCAGGTACTCATTCATACAGCTGAGTGAACTGAAGCAATGTAGAGTAAACGAACCACCCCAAGGTTCGACACTGCCGCATAGGATTTCAACCCGGGTTCTCTCAGTTGAGAGTCTGGAGCTCTTACCACTGTGCTACTGCGCTCCACACAATCAGTGGTTTGTATGCAAGCTTCAAGAAACTAGGTCAGACTCTGGCAGTGCCCCCAAGTGGATATAAATATGCCGGTGTCGCCACTAAGTTTCCAATCATTGAATGTATTCCTGAAGTCGGACATCTGGGTGATTTTTGTGAGTTTTCTTGCAGGTTCTGAAGCGGGGAGCTGCCCCTGAGGGTGGGGGTGAGATCCTTTTTACCTGTCCGTGCAGGCAGAAGCTGCGGCCAGTACAGTTCAGTGACCCAGGCAAGATCAAGCGCATACGTGGCGTCGCATATCCTTTATGTCATGAGGCATAATGATAATGTGTGTAAATTATACACAGAGTATGAAAGTCAACTGTTCTTTAACTCGCAGTTGTTATTCAGTAACATGATTTATCACAGACAAACATAATAAAATGTTATGTTTGTATTGGTTTAAATAGAATAAGTTCATAATTTCCAAATTATAAATATGCTGTTCTAGTCAATTGTCAGCTACAAAAGTATATATTTACAGTTTAAATTATATACAAGTTTTTCTGCCTAAGCATTGCCATTTTGTTACTTGGATACTTAATAAGGTAGTTAATTTTTCACCTATTGGTTAGCATCCATGACTTTATGAGTGTGACTATAAAGCTACCCAGTACCCGCTTCTGCAGTTGGCAAGTGGATTTAAAATATTAATTCAAAAATAATTTGCCCCCAACCCTGATTCCAGTAGAAATAAATTTTTAATAGTAAGAGTATTCAGAATTGTATCTAAAATGAGACAAGTGAAAAATCAGTAGCTTTGCTGACCATCTTTCATTTGATAGCTGTCTCTAGTTCCCCTGTCCATTCTGCTTAGTTGTATGCTTTCCATAAATGTCATATCATTCTTGCTTTGTCTTTTGCTATTTGTTCTATGTGCCATCACTGCCAGATAATTACAGTTGAATACTCTTTGTTATTATTTGTGTTGAGAGCACAGTTGAGGTCAAGAGCTTGTATTTACTTAGAATATATGTTCAAAATAGTTAATAATTGGCACCAGAATAGTCATACTTCTGACTAAAATGTACTTTGATTTGTACTCTACCTAATGTTCTTGAATTTGTACTTGGTCAGATGTACTTGACTCTAACCCTGCTTCCGTCGTACTCTCTTTAACTTTCTCCACGTGGGCTGTTCGAGTGTCGCCCGCATTCTGTAACCGAGTTATTGAGTCTGCCCGGAGCATTCTCAACAAGTTCCTGCCAGACATCTACATCTACACTGACCACCACAAGGGCAGTCAGTCAGGCAGGTATGTTAAGTGGTCAAGCCTTGTGACCATATCAGTAGTAACACCTTCCTCGAAACACAGTAAACAAAATGTCCACCTAGGTGTATAGGAAAATTAGAAATATTAATGTTTTGTCTGGTATTTTATGAAGGATTCATATTATCTGTTTCTGTCAAAAACTTACATAATTTTAACCAGCCCTGATTATTGTCCACTTTGTGTTTTTCCTTCAGGTCGCCAGGGTTTGGCCTTGTGTTGGTAGCTGAGACAATAAATGGCACATTCCTTGGAGCTGAGGCAGCTGCCAACCCACGGGGATCAAAGAGCGGCCCTACAGTGCCAGAGGATCTCGGCAAACAAACTGCCAACTTACTGCTGGAGGAAGTGTATAGGGTGAGATGTCACATATGTATGCGCGCGTGCTTGTGTCCATGCCTGCGAGTGTACATAAATAGCTCTTCTGTACCAATTCATTTATTTATAACTTTAATACTGCTTATCGATTTTTAGACTGACACCCTTTGATTTGCCTCTGAGCTTGGTTTCCAAGGATTTAGGCACAAAAGAAATTACCTTATAATTACTATTGAATTATGTATAAATTATTTTTGTAAGGTATATGAGTTACATTTATACACAGTTCAATCATTCCAATCTTTAACATTATGTTCAGTTGTTCATTTACAATAAATGATTAAATCATGGTGGTTGTCGAAATGTAGAAGTCTGGTTGACACCGTTATGCAGTTATCTAGTTGCCATACTAATTATGGCAATTTGGGTGTGGATCAATCGTGGCTGATGTTACATGTAATGTTCAGGAAGTAGACATAAGTAATAGAGTGTGTACTTACCATGGAATGGTCTGACAGGTAATATTGGGATTTCCTGTGATTGTCCTTTGCGATGGGACACGGGTGTTAGCACGGTTTCCCTGGTGAGAATAGTGACCAGTGAAGGCACACACACACCAAGACAAACTAGGACCAAGTACAACTGATTCAGCGAACGTCTGTACATTGTGTAGGATATCTACACACTAAGACAAACTACGACCAAGTAAAACTGATTCAGCAAACGTCCGTACATTGCATAGTATATCTACACACCAAGACAAATTAGGACCAGGTAAAACTGATTCAGCGAACGTCCGTACATTACATAGGATAAACTAGAACCAAGTAAAACTGATTCAGCAAACGTCCGTACATTGTGTAGGATATCAAAATCAAATCAAATAAATTTATTTTGGAACGACAACAACAACAATAGACGTAGACAAAACAACTGTTTAAAAAATTTAAGTTGTGTTGCATGGTGGTCACATGGCATGTTATATGCCATCTTCCTGTGACCCCATAACCATATATTTTGAATTATATTTACACATACATATACGATGATTATCACGAGTGTATGATATCTTCTGTGTGACAACGGAAAAAAACTGATTCAGCGAACGTCCGTATATTGCATAGGATATCTACACATCAAGACAAACTAGGACCAAGTAAAACTGATTCAGCAAACGTCTGTACATTGCATAGGATATCTACACACCAAGACAAAGTTCCAGGGTTGGCACGTTGCTGGGAAAAACTGGTTTTAGACAGGGCAGTGGGAAATACCCGGTATGTACCGGTATTTACTAGTAATATCCGGGAATTACTCATAAAACAGGAATAAGTCCATAACTGAGATTAACATTCGTTAGTTCCTGTAACTAAATATAGTCCAGTTGTAAAAATAATCATTATCGAGAGCAAATACTGGTTACCAGGCCTAATCTTTGTGTTTGTATATGCCAGGAAATCCATGACATGAAAGAGTAAAATATTCAGTTAGTAAATAAAGGTCATTGTCACTCTCTCAAGGGACAGTGCCAAATACTGCTGTCTGGGTCTTCTTCTAAAGAAGTATGGCGATGAAGTCATATAGTCTGTACTAATATTGCAATCTGGTTAAAGAACAAAGAAATGTTGAGCTTTGGATATTAGCACGTACGTACCTGGGTCCATACACATTGACAGATACCAAATTCAAGGCTTTTTAATAGAGAATGGACTTGTACCAGACTATTGACAGCAACCTACAGTTGGTCAACAAAAGATGGAGTGCCATGAAAATGCTAATCAGTAACACCCATATCCATTAAAAAGTGATTGGTCATGGAAGATCAGTTTGAAAGAACAGGAAGCCCTGCATCATAGAAAGGGCCCATGAGACCATGGGCAACTGTTGTGCAATATATGCTGATGGGTAGCAGAAGTGCTCCCCTGACAGTGGGGAGGGGGGCTACCATGGCCTGTGTGCAACTGTAGCCAACAGCAGTGCCATGGGTTATGCAATATAAGCAGATAAGGCAACTTTTTTTATTTGTTGCAGTTTTCAGTCAAACTACATTATGTTTGTCCAGTATCATTCTGGTGATGGTTCAGTAGCTTTTATTGCAATACCCCTCCAAATATAATGCTTTTATACGTATTTCCCATTTATCCTGGTTTTTACCACTAGTTGAGGGTTTTTCCCAAGATGGTATTTACTGGTGTTTCCCACCCGGTAGTTACCAGGGTGGGAAAAACATGCCAACCCTCAGATAAACTAGGACCAAGTACAACTGATTTAGCGAACTTCCGTACATTGCGTAGGATATCTACACACCAAGACAAACTAGGACCAAGTAAAACTGATTCAGCGAACGTCCATACATGGCATAGGATATCTGCCAAACAGCAAGACAGACAAACATTAGTTTCTGCCAGGTGTAGTGTAGTCAACGACCATCTCTGCCGTGTGAGGATGGGTTAAACGAATGAAAACACTGTTTAATAGCTGCTTTTTCTGTGTGCAGGGAGGGTGTGTTGACTCCAGTAGTCAGGGTCTCGCAGTCCTGCTCATGGCTCTCGGTGATAAAGATGTCTCCAAGATCAAGACTGGGCCTCTATCACCGTACACGTAAGTGTTCTGTTGACACTTCAGTGTCTGTATCCTCGATCTCTTCATTGATTATCGAAATCTCGGGCCGACATTGAATGCATATGTTATATAATCATGGTAGGATAACAACAGATGGCTTTCGAATGCAGTTCATTAAAACATTTGGGCAGTCAAAATATTAGATAGTTATACTTGTTATTATAAAATACAACATTACAATAAAACGATGGGACTTGGTACCTTTAATGCGTATGACTTCACCAAGAGGTGTCTAGAGTTTAGGTCTTGTTGCTGATGTGACTTCACCAAGAGGTGTCTAGAGTGTAGGTCTTGTCGCTGATGTGGCTTCACCAAGAGGTGTCTAGTGTGTAGGTCTTGTCGCTGACGTGACTTCACCAAGAAGTGTCTAGAGTGTTGGTCTTGTTGATGATGTGACTTCACCAAGAGATGTCTAGTGTGTTGGTTTTGTCGCTGATGTGACTTCACCAAGACGTGTCTAGTGTGTTGGTATTGTCGATGATGTGACTTCACCAAGAGGTGTCTAGATTGTAGGTCTTGTCGTTGATGTGACTTCACCAAGAGGTGTCTAGTGTGTAGGTCTTGTCGCTGATGTAACTTCACCAAGAGGTGTCTTGATTTTAGGTCTTGTCACTGATGTGACTTCACCAAGAGGTGTCTAGAGTGTAGGTCTTGTCGCTGATGTAACTTCACCAAGAGGTGTCTAGATTGTAGGTCTTGTCGCTGATGTTACTTCACCAAGAGGTGTCTAGTGTGTTGGTCTTGTCGCTGATGTGACTTCACCAAGAGGTGTCTAGTGTATAGGTCTTGTCGCTGATGTGACTTCACCAAGAGGTGTCTAATGTGTTGGTCTTGTCGCTGATGTAATTTCACCAAGAGGTGTCTATAATGTTGGTCTTGTTGCTGATGTGACTTCGCCAAGAGGTGTTTAGGGTGTAGGTCTTGTCGCTGATGTGATTGTCTTGTGTTTGCAGAGTGCAGTTCCTGCGCCACCTGCGTGACTTCCTTCAGGTGATGTTCAAGTTGGACGTTATACAGGCTGGAGAGGAGGGGGGAGATGAGGAAGGGAACAGACTGGGAGGGGATAAGGTTGCACTCACATGTGTAGGTGCGGGCTTCAGGAACCTCAGTAAACCGATCCTATAATTATCAGTAGTTACCGCACCGAGAACAATTTTTGTAAATACAATATATTGAAACTGTAAATACGAGATACTAATTTCACACCATGGACATTCTGGATGGTCAGTACTATAAAGTGGCCGTTGGGAGTGCCCCATCAGTATTGCTCCTGCAGTTTGGTGACCTTAGAAACATACTTCAGAAACATACTTCCATAAAAAAATCACTTAAACGAGTCGTTGGTATATTGAAAGGTGAACCAGTGAGCTGGATATGGATTACATCGCGTTCTTGACCAGGACATTCTGTGTCAGTCACCTGAACGTTCTTCAATGGAGGCGGTTGTTTTAGCATATCATGTCATGTAAAAAAAGAACAGCGTCTCGTACTGACGATTTACATATAAACGTTAGTTACAACAACTCGTCATATACAGATTAAAGATTGTTTATTGCTAACAATGAACATAATAACTGTAGTAGTCTTCCTTGGTTAATTCACATGCAATTTGAATTGATCAGCCCAGCAACGTGGCATTGCCACTTGATATGTTCCTATTTTATGTGCGGATCCTCTGTCTCGCTTAACTACAACATGTCGGATGATTCTTGCTATATATCTTCGTGTTCTACATCGAAAGTAAAAAACAAGTCACATCATGTCAACAGCATTCCTCAAAGTCATTGCGTCATCATATAAATAATAAGTTTGGTTAAACAATACATCATCATACATTGCACGATGTGCTTGAGGCAGAAGTGTACAACAAAAGCAACATAAATGAAAACTAATCGTTCGTGGGCATTGGAACCAAAAAATAATTGTGGAGGGGAACTTAGCCCCAATGTTTAGAGAAGGTGATACGTGTTTTGTTTGAAATGGAAGTTTTTGGGGAGGCTGGGAGGTGCAAATCGAAGTTTGCAGAGAGCCTGAAATTAATTTCGTTCAGACGCCTATGTCGCTCATATATGCATCATATTAAAACAAAGTCATAAGCTCCGACATATGTGTCAGTTCTCAACCAATCGGATGTTTAGTTTTTTAGTAGATTATACATGCGGGTGAAGTCGTATACATCGCCATTAACAAACCTCGTGTCTCTAGCGCTATTGGTTGGATGCCGACTACGAATCCTCTCGTCAAAGTTGCAGCGTCGCCTACAAAGCATGGCGCTTGTACCGGAAGTGGAGTAACGACGGTCACCCGATGCAAGCCGGTCGGGATTGACGTGTCTGTCCATGCTCGCAGTACGACGTAGCGTTCCTCGGTCGTCGAGGGCGTAGCGGTTGGGTGCCGACTGTTGTCTCCGGTTGGCGTACCACTGGTTGTTGAGTCGCAGGTTTTCCTGGACGGTGCGTTCGTCTCCCAGCGAGTTGCCTAGCATTCCCCTCGATCGCGCAAAGCGGACGAGCTGCTGCTGGAACCCCCTGTTGCATAGGGTGACGCTCCGCTTGCGCTTGATTGTCTTGATGGCGTCGAGCAGCGGCATGTGTGCGTCAACCATCATGTAGGCGACGCACGTAGCGGCGCTGCGGTTGATGCCCATGGCACAGTGGACAAGCGCTGTGCCTCCGTGGCGTTTCGCACCATTCAGGAAGCGGAACGCCTCGTTGAAGTGCCGCGAAATGTCGTAGCAGTCGTCGTCGTCTGCCTTGAACTCGTGGTAGTCGATGGCGTACCCGGCGTAGGGCGACGTCTCCGGGTAGGGGCGCGGGCCCTTGTATCCGGCGCAGTTGAGCACGTGCGTGATGCCTAGTTGCCGCAGCAGGCGCAGATTCTCTGCGTTGTCTTGACAGCCGATGTAGACGTGCGGCAGCAAGCGCGTGGGGTTGCGCTCGACGCCCGTGCTCGGCTCGCCGGCGAGGATCTCGCGCACGCGCTGGAAGTACTCGGCGTCACTGGGCGCGCAGCGGCGACGTCGCTCGTACACGGCGCGCAGGTCTGTCATGTCTTGTCCGGCTCCTGCAAAGACTAGAATAGACGAGCGAGCGGTTTAGAGCTGCACCGGGTCGACCCCCGACAATCGACGCTATTGTATTGCATAATTGGCAGCAGTGTAGTTGGCAGTTAGTCAAGAATACAGCAGTCGACGCTTAGTCAGGTCTTAAGTGTGGTTCAGCCGTTTATGTCCAGAAACTATTGGCAAATGTTTTCAGTCACTTGTGAAACATGGTGTATTACAGGAGCGGTATTTCACTCCTCGAACGGTATTTCACCACACAATTGGGCCACAAATCTTGATCAAAATTTGGCCACAAAAGTTTGTCTTGATGACAGATAAAGCAACGTTTTTAAAGTGACAACTGTAAGCATGAATGTTTGATTTATGAGATGTCATGCAGCAATAGTAAAGTAATTCACGTATATAACCATTATCAACATGTAAACCTTGATGGCGATCACGCGTAAAACTGTGATTGTGACGGAGACAAATCTCGACGTAATGGATACATGAATTGACGGATACGCATATAGTTGTCACTTTAGCAACATTGCCTTATGTTTTTAGAAAAACCTTTGGGGCGAGAAATTTAAACAAAATACACGACGGAACGTTTGAACACTTCACGTGTATTACATCCATTTTTTATGGCTTGACGGATTCTTTGCTAGGAAACAGGTCAACTGATGGATAGGTCAATTTATTTCCCACTGCCAATATAAGAAAAAATGTACGCCTATTAATTTTGGCATGTACAGTTATTAAGGACCACATTAAATAATTTGAAAACAAAATATGTCCCACGTACCCTACTGATATATTACTTAGACTACGACGAACCGATCCTCGGAATACGTCTGGTAAGTACAATAAGACAAAGCACGAGTCTTAAAGGTACCAAGTCTGATCCCTGAGATCATAAAATCAGGCTGTATCGTAACAACTACCGGGTATGTATTTTCTAAAATCTTGATCGCTCGGACGAACTTCATGTAATGTGATCGTTCTATGGTTAATTTGAATGATTCGATACCAATGTCATACTTAGGCTACATTGGATGCTGGACGGAACTGTCGATATTCATAGAATAACAATTACATTTTAGATATTTTATGAAATCACATTTGGTCGGTCAATATGTTAGAATATATAATCATAGTTTATAGAATATATTTTCATGATAAAAACCATTAACTGGGCGGTCGTGGCATGTCGTCTAGACTACGTTACACCGACACGCTCCGTTTTTTCTTTGACCCGTGCGCGGCCTCTGTCGGATGAGCACCAGATGCTCCTACGTGCTAATTTTAGATCGTTACCTAGACAGATGCACCTGGAAAGCCGGTAGGAAAGACTGACCGAAAACATTTTACCGATTAAACCAAAACATTTCGTTTGTACGAAGATCAACCTATCTAATATTATGGACATACCTGGTGTGTTATTTCTCCGACCGTCTCTGGAGGGAACTATTTCCGGGAAGCCAGGAGATGGTTAGCGAGATCCCGCGGGTTCGACGGGCTGGCGAGGGGTCGTTCCGAGGCGGATTACCTAGCAGGTATGCGGTCGTGTGGGTAGGTTACTGCGGGGAAGAGACGGCAACACTGCGTTATAGATGCTCGCGTTGGCATGACGCAACATTCCAGCACGTCCGGTAGCGAGGTGTACCGCACATTCCTGCCCATATGGAAAACGACACCTATAACATGGTTAATACTATAGATGCGCCACGCCGAATCGGCAGTGTTGTTGTTGATTGAATATTACCGGTGCGCGGCAAGCGGTCGGTCGATTTGTCCGTGACCCGGGATGCCACGACACGGTACACGGGTACAAGTCGCATTTTAAATTGCCGGCAATTAATTAAACTATCGCAGGTAGCCAATTGTTGTTCACGTTAGATGGTCTTACCTTCCTTTCCTACTGTGCTGTCTACTTAGTGCACAAATGTAGAGGCCCGTCTGGAGGTTAACTTAGATTATTAACTGCGTATCTGTAATATTGTTCACCACTTTGATCACAATGTGGATATTTTTAATCCGACTAATATTTTACGACGTAATAAATATGACATAACGCCTCCATAATTTATCATCAATTATTGCAACAATGAATATGTACATTGTGCTGTTCTTGTTAGGATCGCAGCTGATAAACATGTTTTTCTCGATGTCAACATAATGCCCCGGACATATAAGCTACGTTGTGGCTGGCATTGACCGGATTCGGGTGATAAGTCAATGAAAACCCGAGTGAGACTTCGTGGAAAATAGATTGTTTTGCAACTACCGCGAGCGAGTATTGATGGCGTGTAACGAAACAATCGTACGTCAGTCGTTTATCGTTGCTGTAATGTGTTCTTTTTAGCTGACATGCTCTCATTTAACAATGACTAAATAGATACATAGGATAAGGTTGGACAAGGAGCCCCCGTTTAACGGAAAACTTTCTTGTGGTGTTTACCTTTTTAACATCCTTACTGTGCGAAGTAATTCATTCGATTAGTCAAAAACTGTTTGTGCCGACGACCGTTACTTCATGGCGAAAAAAATAATTAAGTGGTAATTTATCAAATGTGAAGGGAGATTAAAAATTAGTATAATAAAATAAGGGGTAATTTTAAAATTAAAAGAGGATAATATACAAAATTAACCTATATTACGTTTTAAGGTGACGGTTTGATTTTATTTTAGACTAACAATCGTGGGATGGCCACTTGATATATATATATATACATATGTATGTATATGTGTGTATGTACATATATATATATTATATTTTAAGATGACTTAATTTCTTGAGACGATCAGCTTGTTCTTTTTATTAAAGGAACTAAAATAAGGCAGCAGATAAATTCCATTTTCCATGTGTACACAAAGTGTAGCATTGCATGTAACATTTGGCAATATGAAAAAATACAGAAAAATGCATTGATAGTTTAAATCAGATTTAAATTCATCTGTATCGCGATTCCCGTGGAAAGTTCATAGTTAATTAGCTAGGCGGTCACGTGGTATTGTGACGTCAGAGGCGCGAATGTCGCGCAACTGCCAGCACTTTCAATATATTTACAGCATGTTTACAACGATAGATGTTGAGTCGAACTTTCAGTGGCGTAAGGAGGCCAAGTGCCGCTGGGGCAAGAGTAAAAAATGCCGCCCACCAAAAAAAGAACAAATAGAGTGCAGTAATGGAATAGGTATCGCTAGTGATATACTTATCAATGCTCCTACACCACAGTAGCAAAAATATATGAACGTATCGATAGGCGCGATTTAATGATTCTGCTGACACGCGCTCTGATGCCGCCATCCCCCTGTGTGGTGTCTTACACGTTCATTGCCTACCTGGCTTTCTGGCGTCCAGTATTGAGATAGTTGCTCCTGCACCACAGTAGCATAAATATATGAACGACACTTCAACACAATATTCACATATCCAATGAAACCCATAAAAACCTCCCAACAAAATACCGAATATACAGTGGTCAAAGTTAACAACTGTCGACACAACATATGTTCACTGCGAGCTCGTCCCTCCACTGCCACTGCCACAGCAACGACAGTGATAGGCCAATGAAGCCTGGGAGTATTTTGTCGGTCCCAGCGCAGAAGATCCATCAAATTCTCCTACAGCCTAGCCTTTCTTGCTTTGTGTGACGGAACTCGGCAATTATGCCGTCAAAATCCACAACATCGGTCAACTCTCGCTCGATCAACAGTAGTGCTAGACTGCTCAGTCGCTCTTGATCTGTGCTTGAGCGAAAATATGTCTTAATGAGTTTAAGCTTTGAGAAACTTCTCTCACGCGAGGCAACGCACACGCACATAGTGAGCAACGTCCTAAGACACGAACAGGTTCGGGAACGATATCCCGTGTCCCCATTTCACTACCCATTTAAGGAGATCGAATGCATTCCAGTTTCTAGTCGTCTCTCCTGTTTGCTGTTCGTAACTATGGAGGTGACGTCGCACACGGCGTATCTCCCCCTTCATCCCTACAGCGGCTATGTCGACATAGGTGTGAGTGACTCGATTGATGGCAGAGTCGATATCTTCACCATTGGTTGAGGCCATCAGGCCCTCCATATTGGCAAGAAACCAAAATTTGTCGTTCACATCCATCATGTGATTTGTTCTGTTTCTTTATCTCCTCGTGGGGTCGTTTGATGATCTGCAGCTGCTCTCGCCTCACCTCCTCTTGTAGTGACAAGCCGGCATCCTCAGCGTTTACTCGCAGAACGCCGTGGCCTTCGCCTTTGCCTCTTCAACGACGTTTTCGCATTCCTCTTCGCAGAATAGAACAAGCGCCCCCAGTTTGGTCGCGCAACTGTCCAGCCCGAGCACAGGCTTTTGGAATATTTGAACATCATTGATCTCTCTCAGGACTGGACGCCAGAAAGCCAGGTAGGCAATGAATGTGTAAGACACCACACATGACAGGAGGATGGCGGCATCAGAGCGCGTGTCAGCCGTCTCGTTGACACTGTCGCGGAGTTGCTCCAATACAGCTTTGATAGACTCCAGACTCGACACCACTGCATCTACGGATCATGTATCGAGCTCCATCGGGTCTCGCTGGTCCTTTTGACGGTCTTTCCCGTGACGTGTTGCTTGAATCAAAAAGGATAAACGGAAAGAGGCACCACTCCGCTCTTTTAGTGAAGCCGATGTACCGGTCTGGGAGAAGGTTCCCGTCTGAGAGTAAGTACCGGTTCCGTTTTGCTTATTGCGCATGCTCGCGCAAGCGCAGTACATAAAATGCGACCCGCGGTGAGCAACTTTGATCCCGTGCCAGAAGTATGTGGCGACTGAGTTACATCGCGGTGAGCAACGTGAACTCAGGTGACCGATCACCTTTGACCCTTGCTCGACGCTCGCGGCGACTGAGTTAATAATTTCTCGCTTGCTGTAGCGACTGTTACTCCATTGACCTACTTGCCCTCCTACGGTGCTTCATACATGCCAAACTGACAGAGATATGTGTCATTTGTGTTTACCACAAAACCCGCTGTGCGCTGAAAACTGCAGCTCTGTGTGACGAAGTCGTAAGATACACAACGCTCTGAGACAGGGACATCAAAATAAAACATATTTGTTGGCAAATAATTACAAATTATGCTAATTATGAGGGTTTGTTATGTATACTAACAATTACAAAAGTAACCGTATCATTAACGTAAACTATAATATAATTGGGTCACGCATAGTTTCGGCAAACACCGTGTTTAAGCTGGCCAAAAATAGGCGCTAACCTTTGACATGTACAGTGTGTACGCAAAACGGAACCGAACTTACTCTTAGACCGGAACTTACTTCCAGACCGTACAGCTGCGGGCCGAAAGTAGGCGCTAACCTTTGACATGTACAATCACATGCGCAATACACAAAACTGAACCGGAACTTACTTTCAGACCGGAACCTCCTTCCAGATCGGTACACCGGCATGCAACAGCGCTATCCGGCGGCGATCTAGGCGAACTACATGATGGCACATAGACACGACAGCATCACTTGGTGTAGCGCACCGAATTGTCCCAATTCTAAAAGTAAATGTCCCAATAAGTGTTTTTTCGGTTTCCGAAAGATGCTGAAAGGTAATAAACAATTGAACATGTTGTGTTATAGACACTGTTGACATTCTTTATATTTTATAACTGATGAAATAAATCGAAGAATTCACTTGCTCAACGGCAACGCGCCCAGCCTACGGGTACACTAGATTACAGAAGAATTGAATGTTCACCTACAGTTGTATATGTAACAATTGGTGGAGGAAGAGAGAGACTAGCAAGTTGTTTTTGTAGTTTACGTACAATATTTAGGGCGTTTGTGATAAACTATAATCTAGATAATTGTGTACTTCGACTGGTGTTACGAGAATGTCAACAAACAGTGCCGTTATTTGAAATGGACGAGAATCCGTTACGACAATGAATTAGATGATCAGCGTTGGTTTGGACATCAAAGTGGTCATATGTGACCAAGGGTCGAATAATCGAAAGACACTTGAGGCACTTCTAGGAGTCATTGCGGCAAAGCCTTTCTTCATGCACAACGAGAAACAGATCTATGTCATGTACGACCCACCTCATCTATTAAAAACATGAGGAACAACCTCAAGAAAACAGGCTTCAAACGAGATGGGAAAAGCATTGAGTGGAGCTACATTCGTCAGTTTTTCCTGATCGATTCCTGAAATGCTGTGAGTATGGCTCCTAGACTGACACACAAGCATATTGCCTTGCCCCCGTTTTCGGCTTTGCGAGTTAAATATGCGACCCAATTGTGCTGATATTTCTTCAATGGTTACATTGAAGTCACTCCCTGAGGATGCAGAAGAACTAGCACTGTACATTCAAACACAAACAACAGATGATACATGCTTTGTCAAACACACCTGGGCACAAGGAGTCTCTTCTGTCTACCATAGAGTGGTTTTTGTCACTTGAGTCTGGAAGCACGCGTAAACTATCATGTCTGTCCGGATGGTTGATGACCATTCGTAGTCTTCTGTCGCTGTAGGACGATTTAAACATCAATTTTCAGGCAAAGTTTCTCCTAACTGTCGTAGTATTACGCGCTTTAGTATGACCTCATTATACTAGAGGTTAGAGTTCAGTTGTTCACGTGTTGGGCTTTGATTAAACATCCATTCCTTCTAACGTGTCTTGTAGTAAACTGTCATATAATGGCTATTATCAGTACATCCAAACAACACAACAACTTGGTGGCAGCGACGAGAACAAACTAAGGGCGGCGGTAACGTATTGACACTGAAATCGTGAACTTTGAATCAACTGATGAGTGAAAAATATGTCTTTATTCGCCGTGCCTGAAATTTGTTCAAAAGAATCACGCGCAACATGAATGACGTCACTCGACAGCCGCGTCGGGATCAAAGGTCACGTCACATGCAAATGGACAGCTACGTGTAAACAACAGAGACATTCAGCCTTCTGTAATTTTTGCCGGGACTCATAAAAGCGGTCTGGCTGGCTAGCAATTGAACACTGTTGCAGTCTGTTGTTATACCTAGGCATATAACCCATATTGCCATAATTATAACTGACCGGGGCTCATTAAAGCAGCCTGGCTGGTAGTTTTAAGCTACACAATTTATAAGACACACAGCTAACACGCTACTAGTAGGCGCGAATTGGCTAACAACAACAGCGAACATGGATCACGCACCAAGAATGGATTGGTCAGTGGAAAATCAAGCAGAAACATTCAAGTTATTTAAACAACGACTTGAATTATACTTCAAAGCAAAGCGAATTGAGGAAGGAGAACAAGTAGTACACATTCTACTACAAGTCGGCGATGAAGGACTACGCCGATACAACTCTTGGAGCCTCACAGAATAGGAAAGGAAAGATCCTACCAAAATATTCGCCAAATTCGTTGAACAACTTGAGCCGTGTGAGAACTATCGCATCAGCCGGTTACGACTTATGCGCTACCGTCAAAGGCCAGAAGAAAACTTAGATTGTTTCATAAACAGATGCAAGTTGCTAGCTCTGAAATGCGAGTTTCAAGATAACGAATTGAATGAGCGACTCATTGAACTGATCATAGCTGGTACGCCAATTCCTGATTACCAGAAGGAATTGCTTGGAAAAAACAAGAACTACACACTGGACGAAGCAATTCAGTTGGGACGAGCGTATGAAGCGAGTGCCTCCCACGTCCAGCAGATTCGTGACATGGGAACAGTGGCGACAACTGCGGTGCATAGCTTCAGACGTGGTGCAAACTCATCCGCCAAATGTCGCAACTGTGGTCAACAACACCCATTCAAACCGCGTGAAAGTTGTCCAGCGTTTGGAGTCAAGTGCAGAGCGTGCGGCAGAACGCAACGACAAGGCAACGACAACATTCGTATGCAAACGAGAAGTCAATTAATCAAATGCGCTCCAATGCACAGAACACTGACACACTTGAACAGTCATTTGATGCACTCAGTTTTCATGATGTGAAGGTGTCAGCAATGTGTATCGGGCAATATAATCGCGACGAAGCCTATGCACAGGTGCAAATTAAACTGAGCAATCGTCCTGGCATCCACAATTTGAGCCTGAAAGTGGACACAGGCGCACAAGGCAATACACTTCCACTGCGAACATTTCGACGCATGTATCCGGAAAAGTTAAATGCTGAGGGGTTCCCCGTTGATAACATCGTCGCAGCAGCAAGAGACGCACGATTGACGGCGTACAATGGCACGTCCATCACATGCCATGGCGTGGTTAACATTTCATGCAGCTATAACAAGTCGGCATGGGGTGACACTCGATTCTACATCGTTGATGTAACCGGCCCTGCAGTGATTGGTCTTCAGTCGTGTGAAAAGTTGAAGCTGGTGACTCTACATTGCACCATCAAGACGCACTCCTCAACAGAAGATAGACCTGCTACGGGACAATCAGCTGTCACGAGCACAGCCTCTATAAACAGCGTTGATGACCTCACTAGAATGTATCCAGAACAGTTTGACAGAATCGGCTGTTTTCCTGGTGAAGTGAAGTTGGTGGTGGATCCCGCAGTTCCTCCCCACGTGAATCCTCCAAGAAAGAGACCAATTGCGCTAAAAGATGCTATCAAAAGCAGTCTTGACTCCATAGTGGAAAATGACGTCATACGCAAAGTGCACGAGAATAAGCCAACAGAGTGGGTCTCAAGCCTGGCATATGCAAAGAAGAAAGATGGGAGCCTAAGAATATGTTTGGACCCCAAGTTCTTGAATCAGGCACTGAAGAGACCGCACCACAAAATGCCTGCGTTGGAAGAACTTAATCACAAGTTCACAGGAGCAAGATATTTCTCCAAACTTGACGCCAAAGCCGGATACTGGGGTGTCCAGCTTCACAAGGACTCTCGACTCCTCACTACGTTTAAATCTCCTTACGGTCGATATGCCTTCAAGCGACTTCCATTCGGCTTGTCTGCATCACAAGACATCTTTCAATCCAGGATGGACATGATTCTCGAGCAGTGTGATGGAGCAGAGGGAATCGCTGACGACGTGGTGGTTTACGGTGCCACAGAAGATGAACATGACATAAATCTTCATCAACTCATGAACATTGCGTCGAGGAACGGGCTTGTCTTCAATTCCAGCAAGTGCCTGATCAAGGAGAGCAGTGTCAGTTTCTTTGGCCTCATCTACGGCATCGATGGCATCAAACCTGATCCGGACAGGATCCGCGATCTGCAAGACATACCACCACCTCGAGATAAGAAAGAGCTTCAGCAGTTTCTTGGACTCATGACCTTCTTGAGCCCATTCATACCGAACTTGGCTGACAAGGCTTCAATGCTTCGAGATCTACTGAAAGAAGACAGCATGTTCATGTGGGAACCGCACCATCAAAGTTGCTTCGATGGTCTGAAACATCTTGTCACTTCAAGGTCAAGTCTTCAATACTTCAACGTGTCCAAAACGCCCATACTTCAGACAGACGCTAGTCTCCTTGGACTTGGCGCGGCGTTACTTCAAGAGAACGAGTCTGGTGTAATCCAACCGGTGGCATACGCATCGAAGAGTCTATCAAGCGCAGAGAAACGATATGCCTGCATTGAGCGAGAGTTGCTAGCCATTGTTTTTGGCACACAACGGTTCCACACCTTCCGCGATGAACTCTCCGTGGAAGATGGTATCCTATTGAAAGGAACACGAGTCGTCATTCCCGAGAGCATGCAGACATTCATACTGGAGAAACTACACTACGGTCACCTCGGCATAGAGAAGACGAGACTCAGAGCAAAAGACTCTGTGTATTGGATCAACATCAATTGTGACATTGAGACTACAGTCAAGTCGTGTGACATCTGTCAAGAACACCAACCAGCGCAGCAGCACGGGACGCTACAGCCGCACGAAGTACCGTGTAGACCTTGGGAAGTGGTTGGTACAGACATGTTCTTCTTCAACGACGCAGACTGGCTCATCATTGCGGACTACTATTCTAAATTTCCCATCGTGCGCAAAATGCCGAAGCCATGTCTAAGCTCAACCGTCGTTTCTGTCACAAAGCAGATCTTCAGCGAGACAGGCGTTCCTATGCGTGTCGTGTCGGACAATGGCCCGCATTTTGCCAGTGCATGCTACACAGACCTGTCAAAGAAGATGGCATTCTAACACGTAACGTCTTCGCCGAGGTATCCTCGCTCAAACGGCTTCATCGAACGTCAAATCCAAACCGTGAAGCATGTCATGAAGAAGGCGAGGCAAAGTGGGCAGGATCTCGACTTGGCGCTACTGTGTCTGCGAACAACGCCAATTGACAGCAAACTTCCAAGTCCAGCAGAGCTCCTCAATGGTCGCAAAGTACAGTCAACTCTTCTGACGAAAATCGTTGACACACGCCAAGATCATGACGATATGAGAACGAGGCAACAAGAGCGACAGGACAAGATGACGTTTCAGCACGATCAACACACAAGAGATCTCCCGCCTCTGCACAACGGTCAAGCAGTTCGCTTCCGTGATCAAGACGGCCGGTGGAAACCTGCGACGGTCCTTGACAAAACACCAAATCCAAGATCGTACATTCTCACGACACCGAGCACAAGCACTATCCGAAGAAACAGAAATCAAATCCGAGACAACTCGACTCACCCGATCGTCAGGAGAGTATCGTTTGCCAGTCCGACTACAGTCCAGCCCGCTCCAGCTGTTGTGGATTCAACTCCTCCCACGAAGACTACAGACGGCTCGGCTGAGACCATTGTTCAAAATAATACAACTGGTCTATATGTGACCCGCTCTGGTCGTCATATTAAGCAGCTTCAGCGCTATGCATGAATAGATACAAAGACTGTAAGCAAGGCATACTGTATAGCTTATAGCAGAGTTAAATCTATTGCATGTTGTTATTTTACAAGTTTACAGTTATTTCAGAGACTTTATAACAAGTTACTTTGAGTAAATCATAATCTCTTCTTTTGTGAAAAGGGAGATGTCGTAGTATTACGCGCTTTAGTATGACCTCATTATACTAGAGGTTAGAGTTCAGTTGTTCACGTGTTGGGCTTTGATTAAACATTCATTCCTTCTAACGTGTCTTGTAGTAAACTGTCATATAATGGCTAGTATCAGTACATCCAAACAACACAACAACACTAACTAGCTGGCTAAATCAAGATTGCTTAGAGAACCACTCTGCTGTGATCAGGGGTAAGGGTGGCCATAGTGACAACCCTTCAGCTGAATAGTTCCGACTCTATTTTTTGTCAGGTAATGGTTGATTCTATTCTACTGCAGAGCAAAGAGAGCAACTACAGGGAAGACGGGGGCACTTTTCTTCTCAACCTCAAGTCTTTCAGTACTGCGTGTCAACACATCGCCGCCGCTGAAGATAATCCTCTGCCCGTTTTCTCTCAAACATGATAAATGACCAGTTTTTATTTCAACGTTGAGACGGAAGACCTCTCCATTGAGGCAGAAAACACCCTGACATAGCAGGATACATGGCCAGCAAAATGCGTGACAAAATATGTCAACAATGTCAGCAAATCCTGATTGGTTCACCGAAAAGTTCATATACAGAAGTGCTGCTACTTAAAAGCAGCTAGAAAATGCAAAAAGAGGACTTGTAACACCAAGTAAGGAACTAGCGTCAACAGTTGAAAACATGGAGTGTACTTTCAAGAAAACAAGCCACGCTCTACATATGGATAAAGTCCAAAGTAGACTGCGCCGTCATCTCGTCAAAGAAATACCAGAAGACTCGGTTGTCTGTCCTGCCGGAATGTGCACCCTGAAAGATTATGTGTTGAACTTATTCATCAACATGTCCCTCCATGCTTTGTTGAAGATAAATAACAACAACTTCACAACTTCAGGTGTGAGAAATAGGACAGTCCTGAATTTGTCGCATATGTAAACAAGTAAGTAGGTGCAACATATACGGCGGGAACCTACATACGTGACATCAACATACGGCGGGCACCTGCGTCCAATATATTATATTTTTAAAATTATAAATACGAGTGCCTATTTGAAGAATAAATGATTACCTTCAAAATAATGTATGTTTGTGTACATACGAACGCACAGGTATAATTATTTGTGCGCTGTTTTAATGAAGTCGGTATGCTATAGCATTGAAAAGATAGCTCCGCTGCGTACTTCTAGATAGCCGCCTGCTGGCGCCACAATTGCCCTGGCTTCACTTTTCGATCGATATTTGGCGTGAGTGGTGCGTCCGTCTATTCTTTTTGCTTGAATACATTCCACCTTTTTGCTTGAATTCATTCCACCGGTGGGTTGATGCTGAGAAGAACACGAAGAGACGATCCATCATCCCAAAGAAGGTAGACGCTTGCGCAGAGTGGACGCCCGCCTATCAATTACGAGTGGTTGTTGCAGGGGACGTAGGTGGCCAGTGGATTGATGTCCAGAATCCTTCGCTGCACGCCACTGTGGACGCCAGCCATCGTAGCCGCATTAGGGGTCAGCACACTGTTGAACTTCCTGCTTGATTACAGACGAAAAAAAGTGCATTATATTTTTGAGAAATGATTTTTTACAATGTTCACTTGCTCTGACATAAGTGCATTTGAGTAGTCAGATTTCTAGATGTGATTGTAGCAGCTGTTGACAGTAAAATGGTGTCTTTTTAGCTGATTTTACTAAGCGGAAGGGTATCTGGCAGCAATTTGGCTAGTTGACACTTTAGCCGGATTACTGCCTGCATGCATTTGTAAATATTGACGGGTGTCATACATACAGGCATTTTGCAAGAGCTAGAGATGTTAGATTTTGACTAAAATCGACCAGCATGTCAATGAGATAATAATAACAGCAGGTGGGAAGTTTAAGAAACTTTATAGGTCACGTTTTCTTATAATCACACAAAACATTAACATGGTCGCCAATGGGAAAACTGACAGTGTGCTGAGCCCATTAACATATCCTTGGCCTCGCATGTCCTGAATATCAAGATGGTCCTTATAGGCCTGTAATAGACGCATTGTAGACCAGTTCGGGCGCCTGTGCGTTACCTACACCAGTGTTGGCTAGTGTCAATTGAGTTACATTTGATGTATTCAAACATGATTACTTCAATATTTATGTAATATAACAGCGATGTGTCGAGAATTCGTATGGACCACAACGTTTAAATATGTATGAATTTTGTCTAAGAAAAACAATCTCCCCAAAGTGCCGCCCCCCAAAAAAGTGCCGCTGGGAGCATTTGGCCCCATCGCGCCCCCCTCGTTACGCCATTGAATCGAAGAGAGCGTCAGAATGAGTTATTATGCAGTATACAAACACTAGTAATAATAGAGGAACAATACTCTAATTTACGGTTTCACACAAATCCAACTTTCAGTCAATCTGACAACGTCAACAAGACCGTAAAAACCTTCGCTGCTTCAGCTTATTTTGAGAAAAATGGTTTCGATAGCGACCCAGGAAACTAATCTACATCAGTAAACACACACACACACACACACACACACACACACACACACACACACACACACACACACACACACACACACACACACACACACACGCACACACACACGCACACACGCGCACATACGCACGCACACACACACAAACACACGCACGCACGCATGCACGCACGCACGCACACACACACACGGAACTATTGTATTCAACTGCAGAAAGTAACGTAATATGATATCATAACATTACATGAAGGAAGAGCTGTACAATTTAGCATCACCAAGAATCCGGTAAAAAAAATTTCCCCATCAATTTCTGTGGCGGAATGGTTAAGTGCGTTGGCTCAGCGCACGTCTGATTTTACTAACGACACGGGTTCAAGCCTAACACCAAACTTTTTAAAAAGCGTATTTTTATTTGTCTTTTCGCAAAATAATATAAACAAAGACATTTTTACAATATGATGCACTGTTTATCATTAAATATATCGACTGTTTTGTAGTAATTATTTATTGGCGACAAAAATGAACATAACATTATGTTACCGGAAATGTACAATTTCCGCTGATCTTGTAAGTTTTTTTATTTTCATTTATCCAGACAAACCACTGTTTGCCTTCACTTGTATAATTATGATATACAACTGTACAGTATACAACAAAGGGATTAATTTTCAAATTAATCAGTGCAATAAACCTGTATTACCAATTGTACTGATTAAAATTGAAGATTAATCCTTTTACTATATACTATACAGTAGTTTATCATAATTATATATTTGATGACAAACTGTAGTTTGTCTGGATAAATGTAAATAAGAAACATATACGATTAGCGGAAATTGTACATTCCCGGTAATGTAATATTATTTTTATTGTGGCAGAGATTGATATGTTGGGGGTTCCAAATGAGTATCACATTAAAGTTGGATATTGCACGTGATCATTCACTGTACATTGCCATATAGTGTGAGATTTCTTGGGGGTTTCCGGACAACGAGAAAACCCACTGGGTACGCCCATGTTGTGGCAATATGAAAAGGCGCTTTTTAGTTAATCATGTTAACGCTATACTTAACAAGGTTTGCTGTGGTTACATGTCATTCCTTTCAACTGTTCTAGGAATACCTAACAGCCTGATGTTCAGGAGACTAGTATTGAGCTCAGTCACATGCCTGGCATTGGGTTGTAGAGTCCACATTTCTTTCACTGTAATATCAGTGTACCGAAAGAGGCTTATACACTGGTTCCCCATAATAAACAAACGTCATCCATTTGGCCTGTTCGTATCTATACTGGTCTCTAATAACATCTCTTATAGTAAGGTGTATCAAGAAAAGTATCGTTATTGCCGGATAAAAACATGACAATTTGAGAAAAATATATAAATTTAACGGCGGATTCGATTAGAGGAGCTCCACGTCAAATTGTCGAATTAGATGTCAGTAGCAGCAACAAAATAATTAACTGTGACAATCGAAGATTTTAATAAAAACACGCATCAGCCAGGCGTCGCGCTTTGTGTATTTTGTAATGACACAGTGAAGTACTGTGAGCGTGGTTTTGTGTCAATAAGGGGCCATGTTCTTACTGATAAACAGTAGAAGCAAAGAAGCGAAGCCGATTGAAACGCTAGCAGCTGCGAAGAAACAATACGTGGTTGTGCGTTATCAACATAAGTTGACTAGCATTTCTGCTATTTGTGTAATTAAAATCGTATATCCTCTTTTTAATAGACAGTCTAGTACACGGCCAGATTGTGTTAGGACAGATTGCGTTAGGTAATTTGGTTGTACGAGAGCAAATACGCCCAGCCTGGAGGCGTGACGATATTTACCTCATAGCAGCTGGCGTGTTAACTATAGACAGGGATTGTTACATTATTTATTTAAAGTGACTAGAGAACGAATCACATAGAGGCTTAACTGACACATGATCAGGTAGTGATTGAGTAGGCCGTCTATGTAGAATGTTATAGATGCAGTTCCATAACTGACGCGGATTATCAGACTTATTATGACCATATTTGTATAATAATCTGATTTAGCCTTGGCCAATGTTGTCTATTACAGAGGTGACATTGCTTAGAATAGCGCGATTTGAGCCATATACGCTCTAAATAACGACGACGCCTTTTAGATAATATAATTTCGGAAGTCATCCATGGAGCCTGTGAGTTTTCTGACACACATTTGGATTTTATTGGTGCATTTTTGTTAAGTAATGCATTTTGAGTACTTGACAGTACTGTTTATATAAGCCAGACAGATGTTCTTTTGGATATGTGATAAGGTCAGCTTTAAGGATGTCAGCCATTAAAGTTGTAATGTCAATCCTGTGAATGGCTCTGTAAGACACATTGTGTTTCGACTCTAATGGAGTTATACCACAGATAACCGATCTGAAACAGTAGGTGTTTGGATACTATTACAAGTTGAATGGGTTATCAAGAGGTCAAGCCAATTGCCATGTATATGTGTTGAAAAGGTAACATGTTGTTTCAAATCAAAGGATGCCAGAATATCATCAAACACCAAGAATGTAAAATTCTGAATGAATGATTGCCAGATTTTCCCACAGATTCTGAAAGTCTTCATAGAAATTTGCTGGGTATCCTGGAGGGCGATAGATACAAACAAAGTATGCGGAGAAAGAAGAATCTGAAATGTTAGCACATATGGACTAAAAACTGGAGAATTCAGGGTCGGAATGTAATTTAACTTTATACTGCTGTGATACTAAAAAGCCAACACGACTAAACGTGGTCGATGGTGAAAGGTGTAACCAGAAGGGGAAACGTCAGCAATGCATGCACCTGTATCATGTGGTCTGAGCCAGGTCTCAGTTATAGCAAGGATATCTATTTTCTTTTAAATGAATAAATAACAAGGTGAGGCTGTCTTATCTCGAACGGATCGAACGTTTGTAGTGGCCACCCGAATATTTCGTTTAACAGCTGGCCCAGAATTCAGACTCACATCTCCTGGTAGTAATATAATTATTGTTAATTTCAATGTTGGCGTAGGGCGGGGGATTGGCAGTAACTTTCTATTATAACAAACATGAAGACATAGCAAGCTATGCAAAATAATTTTAAAAGTATTGTATTCAAAATAATTAGTTTGCTATAATTGAACATTAGACGATGGATAAATTTTGAATTAAACGTTATGCCCCTCCCCCTAGCGACCGATTAATATGACATAATGTATTATAATTTTATACAGTTTACTTCCACGTTAGAAAGAACATGACTTGTAGCGATACAGGCAACATAATAGTTATGGTTAACAAAATTGGATAAATTTCGAAACCGCACCGGTAGGGACCTGCGAATCCGCATGGGGCGCGTCGAAGGTCGTTTGCCGTTTGTACACACTAGGGTTTTTATGCTCATGGGGGGAGGCCCAGGGAATCTCCTTTTATGACCTTCGTTTTCATCATATTACGGGGATGCCACATTTTTCACGGAGCCAAGATGATGGAAAACGCCATCGTAGAAATTTCAAAATTTTAGGCGAGTTATTTATTTTTGTTTATGACGAGTGAATATGCCATAGGTTCGGATAATTATATCTCTGTTGTAGTTTTCTGACGTATAGGTAGTAGTTAGATGTGTATTTAATAAAAAAAATACCCTGAAAGTTTCATACAAATCGGTTGACTCACTTTGCGCCAAAGTCACTTTGAAATTACCGCCCATTTTTTCAGGATTGCGCTGACGCAATGGCGGCCAATCTGGAGGAATATTATATATCTTACATAATATAACTGCATCTTTGAACACGGTAATATTTAAATATATTATTTTGTGTGAATGGATATCTAAATATATGGTCTTTGTAATGAGGTTAATATTTTGAATTTGTATGTTTATTTAAGGTTAAATTGAGCATCCTATCAATAAGTACTGGAACTTTGGGAGCCTCCATGCACAATTTTACTATTAGACAGCTTTCCCATGCTAATAATTATCCAGCTTATAATGTCTGGTAGTTTTTAATTTTATTTACAGAGAATCGTCAGCAGACATGCCAAGGTTGACAAACAGAGGTGCATTAGAAATATTCACTAAATATAATACAGCTAATAAAGTATGTGAAAAGGTTCTTGAAGCCTGTGGCAAAACGGTATGTGTATTGATTCAGTTAATTAGTATAAATATTTATAGTATATCTAACAATGATGATCTGTAATTATCTAATTTACATTTAACTTTTTGCAATGATATGACAAAAGTATATGCATACCCACATTGTAATTTACTGTTTTTGTCTGTACGAAAAGAATTTTTTTATACAGTTAATTATTATAAACATATGTATGACATAAATGCATATCTAATTATACTATCATCCTAACTTTTTAACTGTTATTTTAAACTTTTTCATATATACGTCACCAGACTTATTGTTTGGTGAACATTTAATTTGTAAATACGAGAGATAATTAAGTTATATAATCAGAACATACTTTATTGTACAGCTGAGCGACGTCCATCCGCCATCTGTTAATGTCAGTCTTAAGGTCATCAAAGAAGAAACTGCATAGGCTTTCCACATTGATGTCGTTGCACAGCTTTTACCAAGAGAAACTATGTCCAATAACCATGAATGAACATACACAGGAAGTGACAGTGAGAGAGAGGGGGAGATAGGGGGAGAGAGGAGGAGATGGGGGGAGAGAGGGAGGGATGGGGGGAGGGAGAGGGGGAGAGGGGAGGGTGGAGGGAGGGGAGGAGGGAGGAGGGAGGGAGGGAGAGGGAGGGAGGGAGGGAGGGAGGGAGGAGGGAGGAGGAGGAGGAGGGAGGGAGGAGGGAGGAGGGAGGAGGGAGGAGGGGGAGGAGGGAGGGAGGGGAGGAGGGGAGGAGGGAGGGAGGGAGGGAGGAGGGAGGGAGGGAGGGAGGGAGGAGAGGGAGGGAGGAGGAGGGAGAGGAGGGAGGAGGGAGGAGGAGAGGAGGGAGGAGGGAGGAGGGAGAGGGAGGGAGGGAGGGAGAGGAGGAGGGAGGAGAGGGAGAGAGGAGAGAGAGAGAGAGGGAGGGAGAGGGAGAGGGAGAGGGAGAGGGAGAGGGAGAGGGAGAGGGGAGAGTCGTGTTAAAGAAATGTTCTCACTGTGTTACATGCTTCAGCATCTGCAACAAATATACAAACATCTTCACAATGATAGAAGTTATGGTCATTCACTGAAATGTGTTTGTTTGTGTTATTTAGCTAATATTAACTTATTTATTTAGTTACTTTTAATAATATGTGACTTGTTTTTATTATTCATGACCATAATTATACAATACAATACATTTGATGCTAGTTTCATGCAACCAGCAGACAAACAAACTTACATTCTCACATCAAACAAGCACTCCCAATAAACATACATGAGATAGACATTATAAACACTTGTAAAAGGACCATATAAATCATTACGTAAATAGGGTAGCTCCTATGATAGCAACAATTGTGTCGTAATAAGAGTCACCGACCCCGATTGAATAAGCTATATGATTACATTCTATGGTACATCAATACCATAACAGGTGTACATGTGCATGTATTGTCCAAGAGTATGTTTAACATATAATGATATACGTATATGTATGCCTGTGTAATGTTGATATTTTGTTGTTTTCACTGTTTAAGTGATGTTCAGAAAATCAATTAATTGTGTACCTACATTGGGTCAAATAAACGTTATGTTATGTTCTGTTAATTAATCTGCCAGTAAACACTAAACAAATTATTGAAGTAAATACAAAAGTAATGGCATTTTCCCAAAACGGCCATTAAACTATTACTGTGTATATATATATATATATAATGTGTTACCCCCACCCCAATAGGGACTTGCATTAGTCTAGAATGTATTTCCATTTCCTGCTACTAGTGCTATGACATATGTATTTAATAGACATTCAATACAATTTTAAAAAAGAGAACAATTTTATAAAACCAACCAGTAAATATAGTGAAATAATTAGGTCACTGAAAGGTTTCACATGAAAATGGTAAATGTTAAGGGTACACCTCCATCGTGGGTGCAGACAAATATTTACTGGGCCCTCGAAGACAGTTGAATAGAAAAAATACCTAAATTCAAAAAAATAATCCTGTAAATAGACCAAATCTAGGTAATAGCAGACATAAAATGTAATCTCGAGGTCATACCCATCTCAAAGTCACACCATATTGGGGTCAACTTTGGGGAGAAATATTTTTACAAATATATTTTGACAAGTTATAATGTTATAGCAGTTTTTAACTGCATTTCAATGCAGTGATCCAGCCCCCAGTATGAACGCATGTTACACAGCAGGCTGTGCATAGGTCACAGATTTGGAATCATTTTCAAAAAATTCAAAATTGTTATAATTTTTGACTGAATGGAGATATTTAAATGCTGTGAATGGTTATACGAATTGTTACAAAGGGGATCTCAAAAAGTCCCAAGTTTTGCGAGATGTACGTTGTGCAAAGTCCGTGGCTTATGGTTGGGTTCGTAACCCAAAATTGTCCTGATAATGTGGGGTTCGTTTCAGAAAGAGAGGTTCGCAAAAAGGGGAGTTCGCGCAAACCCCTGTACCCCGGCGTCCCTTTGGCTACGGCCCTGGATCCCTAATACACCGGGAGCCCTGTGTTTTTATTTATGTAAAAGGGACCGACGTATTTGACCCCGTGGAATCGATGAACCCCCGCCACCCGACATCACAAATATAAGTTGCTGCCGGGTCTTGGGTGGTGGAGTGCTCCCGAAGCACCCCTTAAAGTTTGCACAAAAGTACACGAATGTTAAAGATGCCAAGGTTACCTAGATGATCTCGTAGTCCGGTAGATGGCGCCACTCGATATGCTGCAAAATGTATCCAGTCGCTACGCAAAATTAATAATTATTTTGATATAAATTATGTTATTCACAGGCGTTGGAACCAGGGGCTATGGTTTTGGGGGTTGGGGACTGAAAATAGGGTTAGTCTCCAATATTTCAGCAATGAGATGCAGTTATATGTTTTTGATCAGCTTCAAGACTACTACTACCAGTATAAACGCGACACATACGACTCGTCTGTATATATCTTCCTCGCGCTCTCGTTAATCGTCTGTCCAGACGTTGTCCGAATCTTCACCATCCATCGCTTCGACGGTGTCCTCGTCATAACTTGAGATGCTGTCATCCCTTCTGACGTTCGGACAAGCCTGGGAAGAATGGCGGGAGTAACGAGGACGTCTGTGTCAGTCGATCTCACCAGAGTCTTTCCGATGGAGACGTTAATTGCATTACATGCGATGAGTGTGTCCGCCTCCTTGTGCCTACCTTCGCGCGATAATTGCAGGGTGGCTGAAGTTGAGATGGTGTTCGATTCAACAGGTCTGCCAGGGGTAAAATGTAAAGCGCTTTAAGCAGTCCCGAGGCCTGGATATTACGCTATATAAGAACTTACCTTTACTTGTTTTAGTTCTTTCGCGTTGGTCTTCATCGGTATACATTTACCACCGTATGACACATACAGGGTCCTCTTCCGCAGGAATGACCCGTAGTGTGTTTTCTTCCACCCATCCACGAGGAAACGGGCAACCTCGTTTTCGGGGGTGAACTGGAGATAGGATTAGCCCCCCTCCAATATTTAGGTTTTTGGAGAGCCTTAGCTCTTCCTCCCATATTCACCGTTTTCCGACGCCAGTGAATGACCCTGGCACATTTGTTCCCTCTTATCTGCCCGTTGAACTATCTACTGTTTACATGACGTGAGTGCACAAGAACAAAATGTGACGTAACAGCTCTAAGCAAAACTGATTTATTGGTCGTTTTTGTAGAAGGCGAATTGCCTCTATTGGAAATACTTTCAGCACTCAGGGAAGTTTACGTAATGGAACACGCGTCCGCATTTATTGGGTTCCTCTAAATAACCGCGATGATGTTAGCTTTCTGCCGTTGGCAATAAAGCGAACGGCTGGTTATATTACAGGTGCACCTGTCGGTACCTGGCGTTACTCAGTCGTATCACTCTCAAGGTGCATCTCAAACTACACCACCTCCCACGGTAGCTGTCGTGTGTTGCTTTTCGTGCAGGCAGGCAGGCAGGCAGGCAGGCAGGCAGGCAGGCAGGCAGGCAGGCAGGCAGGCAGGCAGGCAGGCAGGCAGGCAGGCAGGCAGGCAGGCAGGCAGGCAGGCAGGCAGGCAGGCAGGCAGGCAGGCAGGCAGGCAGGCAGGCAGGCAGGCAGGCAGGCAGGCAGGCAGGCAGGCACACGGGCAGGCAGGCAGGCAGGCAGGCAGGCAGGCAGGCAGGCAGGCAGGCAGGCAGGCAGGCAGGCAGGCAGGCAGGCAGGCAGGCAGGCAGGCAGGCAGGCAGGCAGGCAGGCAGGCAGGCAGGCACACAGGCAGGCAGGAAGGCAGGCAGGCAGGCAGGCAGGCAGGCAGGCAGGCAGGCAGGCAGGCAGGCAGGCAGGCAGGCAGGATGGATGGATGGATGGCCGGTTGGCCTGTTGGCAGGCTGGTAAACATTTGATCATCCATAAATCGGTTTCTATTAGCCAAGGGTCTGGCGTTTTTACAGTGCTAATTTTCAGGACAACTAAGAGACGACAAATAATTTTTATTAGGAGAAACTCTCTGTATATCAATACACTAACGTTGGAGTATTGAAAGTGCATCTCCTCCGAGGCGCCAGGTCCACTCACGTCTGTCTACGTACATTCTGTCTACGTTCATTCGCTTCCTTGGGCCATTGGTCTGTAATTCACCGATAGGAAATATATATGTTTCGAAAACACAACGATAGTTATTTACGTGTTTTGATATGCATGTTTTTCTTGGTCCTTTCTCCCACCTGTGACCACTGACTGGCTATCAGGTCGGAGCCAATGTCAAATAGTGATTCCTTGCTCCACGAATGGGTGTAAGTTAGCTATTTTAATTTTACAAACATGGGAGAGAACAATTAAATATATATTTAAAAAACAGAGCCTCGAGAGAATGAGCAGACCCCCTCGAGATTAAAAACTTGTAAGCGATATCACAGAATCTGCAATGGTGGCGTATTTAACGTTAAGATTACATTCCTCGAGTGAAACGGATTGTAGCGGATGCTGCAGCTAGTTCGCTAGAACGTAAGTCACATTGATCTCTACAATGTGAAGGAAGGGCAACTGTTGGCAGTGGAGTGGCGGGGCGTGCGTGTGTGTATCTGTGTGCATGGGTGTTGTGTTTGTGTGTGCACGTGTCAGCGCGTGCGTGTGGTTGAGTGTGCCCGTGTGCGTGCGTATGCGTATATTTTTATACACTCACTCACTCACTCACTCACTCACCCACTCACTCACGGTGTCTCCCCTTCTTCGCTTGTTTGTTTCCTAGTTCATTCACGTCCCTCCCTTCCTCCATCCATCCATCCATCCCTTCCACCGTCCCTCCGTCCCGCACTCCGTCCCCTGTCTACCTCTTCCCTTTCCCGCCCTCTCCCCAATGAATGAATCCACACCCGCCATCTCCATCCGCCCATTCGTTCGTTCATTACTTCCCTCTCGCTTCCTTTCTTGTCGTCCGTAGTGTCACCAGTCGCATGCATAGCGCGCGCGTGTAGCTGTGTCTTTGTCTGTGTTTCTATTGGTGCGTACGTGCGTGTTTGCGCGGACGTGCCTTCCCTGTTGTCTGACGTCCGATATATATTTTTGAAAGTGCAAGTCAGAATCAATGTGTTAGCGGTGATTGTGATTCTGTGTTTGTTTTTCCTCTTTCATCATTCGTCTGGCGAAATAAGTATCGCACCAGACATTACCCCTGCTAAACGTTTGCAGGGATTAGCTCAACGTGGCTCACAGCAACACTCTTCCCAGCTGGCAGGGTTGGCCTCGCCTATTTTAGGTTCCTGACCACGGCCTTGATATATTGTCTTTGTCGTACTTCGTAGTCCAGAATGTTCACGGGATACGCTCTCCTGCCATGGGTGAGACACGCAGCATAACTACCGTTTCACTTTGTCTTAGTTCATTCAGCTATGCAAACGGTAACTTCACAGCGGTGACCACATGAACAGAGATGTCAGGATTACCGAACAAAGTGTTTAACAATTGATAACAAGTATTGGGACAAATAAATTATAGACTCTAAACTTACCGTGCCGCTTCATTTTCAATATTTCATGCATGACAACTAATTACGAAGATGTTGCTAAGCATGCTGCAGTTGTCCATGTTTCATAACCGCAGTCGTTCACAAATACAATGTCAAGAATTAATTACGAGGCTTGAATTCACTATCGGATGTTGACGTTTTTAAATAGTTGCAAACATAGCGCTTAATATTAGCGCTGTTGCAGTAACAAAATGCTCGGCGAAATGCAAACAAAATATGTAACAAACATCACGTCCATTGTCAGTTGTTGGATTAGATCACCGAATGATTTTTTAAACCGCTGGCCCCGCCTTGCATCTGCAGTTACTCCCGAGTTGGTGTACTTCAACGAGCCGGATAAATCATTCGACAAATCTTCTTACTTGCCGTGCGTCGTCATTACGTTGATGTATTGCCGCTAGACGAGTAGCGTGAATAGAACATGTCAATAAAACATGGTATTTGTGCTACATGCACCAAACAGTCGTCTGTATGTGAGTGTACCCGGAACTGGAAGTAGACTGGATCACAGAAACAACAACGGACGGATGCATGCGTGCGCGTGTGTAATAATGCATAAGTCTCAAATGAGATGTCATTCACTAACGAAAACAACCGTTTCGTGTATTATTTATGCAATAATTTATTTCATTGATATATTTGTGAGACTGAACGTTCTAATTCCCGATCGTCGCTGTCCGTTTCCATCTCTACTTCGTACGTGCCTTTCATTTATTCTACTTTACGTATGTTTATAGAAACTATTATATACGTGGTCTCTAGTAGCATCACGCCGTCATTCAGCATTCATAACAGCAAAGTTTTATGACTTCTTTGATCAGCTTAGTTGCTAGTCATGTATAATAGATGACCTTCCAACATGACTTCCAGACTTGCCGCACGTTAATAACACGCACGCACGCACGCACGCATACACACACAGGGAGAATATCTCGGTCATCTTCGCTTCTCCGACGACATACTCATATGCGCTATACTATACTGCAAGAACTACAACAAATGCTGCAGGAGCTAGCTGATGAAAGTGAAAAACAAGATAATTTCGAAGACAAAAGTGATGCTAGAAAATGACACACCAATATATATCAACACCACGCAGATAGAGAACGTTGAAAGTTACGTATATTTGGGACAGCGATACAGTATCAGAGACAAAATCAAGACAAGGAAATTCAAAGAAGAATCACCGCCGGCTGGACAGTATTCGCCAAACACCGCGATATCTTCAAGGAACCTGCTTGAAGAGACAAGTCTACAACTCATGCGTACTTCCAGCGATGACATGCTTTTCTGATCAATGTGCGTTCACACAGCTGAGAGACAGGCAGTGTGGGGATGCCTACGATCTTTGAAGCAATTTTGCAGATGCGAAGAAGCATGTTTTTGTTTGAGACAAACAAAGCTGGGAAGAAACAGATACTACAATATGTCAACACGATTCTATGATGCTGCTGTACAACTTGAGCAGAAGTTTTGGTTGGACATGAAACGATCTTAGTTTCTTAACAGGTACAATCTGTGCTGCCACTATTTTTGCAAACTTTTAATATAAGTGCCAAATGTCAATTTAGTATCAAGTGTTAACCAATATACTTGAAGGTGTCCGTTACCTCCACTGCCTCACCATCAACAAGGAGCAGTCCATCAAAGTGGCCACTGGTGCGGAAGTCAATACAGAGTTCCTTTGTCTTGCACACATTTAGTTCTAGGAAGTAGTTCTTGCACCACACTGAGATCACGGACACAGAGTTCTCATGCGCGTGGAACGAAATTGATCCATTCAGGCACGCCACTACTGCTGCGTCGTCTGAGTATTTAGTCAAGACATCAGAGTCACATTCGCTCCTTAAGTCGTTGTTAACTCGAATGAAGATAAAGGAGCGATATGGAATGGTGGTTCCTGAAGATGCATGGACTGGCTGTAGACCCAACTGCACACCGTCCAGATGGTTATTGGTAACATCACTTAGCGGGCGCCGACGCGTCCCATCAGTGGGAAACAACAGCGTTTACAGACACTGTTGACAGATGCCCGCGGGTTGCTTGCGACACATGCCAATAGATGAGCCGCCCCAGGGGCCGGTCTTACGAAACTTGTTGTGCTGTACGAAGTAACCAACGTGGATGTCAGCCCGTACGAAGGAATGCTTCGTGAGACAAGCATCTGGGCAGACCCGTAGCGTGGTTGATTTTTTGTAGGGGGTGCGTTTTTTTGGCCTGTGAGATTTTAATGGTATCCGGAGGGTAATACTGGAAGATTTTTCGCGGTGCCGTTCAACATTTTTGTTGCAGTCTCAAATCATTTTCAAGTCACGATTTCAAGTGAACCACAATGAATTCCCTCCAAGCGGAACTAGTTCCCCCAAGCGGAACCGTTTTGTCTCAACGAGGGTGGTGGTGCTCGCGCCCATCGCACCTCCTAGTCTACAGGCCTGCAGTGAACTATTTCACTAACATGACTAATGAGGTCATGCGCCTGATTTCGTGTTCTTTCAAACCGATTTTGCTCCAGAACTCGGTGTGTCACGGAAATAGTATCATCGGTGATACGGTGACAGGATTTTTGCATTCTGAAAAAGATCCTTAAATTTAGTAAACGGATTCTGTTTAATGAAAATTTTTCTTAGTGAAACAGTGCCCTGGTCTGGCTGGCGTCGATCGAGTCTCGGCACCCTGGAAAGGTAATCGACATCGGCAGATTTACTCGGGGCCACGCAGCCTCAATAGATGCCCCATCGGCATGTAAAACCTGTACAGAATTCATACATGTTAAGACAATATTATATTTTCTGGAAGAGTGTTCGGACTAGCCCCATTTTAACCGTGCGACGTTTCGTTCGGATCAATCAAGAAATGCAGTCGTACATATGAGATATGTAGGTAACAACAGACATACAGCAGGAATGGCAGACACACTCACACTGAGATGTATGTGTCAAATGTCCTTGCGCAATGTTAACTCCCGTTGTCCAAAACAACGGCACTAGCTTGACGCTTGGGACAATATCGAGATATCTTACTTTACAGTCATGTTATGAAGCAGTTAGAGATAATGTCTGTAGGGGAAGGTAGGGTATGCGCATGCTGAGGCACACCTCATTATTGACCACACCACGTACTTGGTCGGTCTAGAACTGTGATGTATAACAGCACCTACAAAACACACTCGTCTGAAATGGCGAATTTATTTCGTTATCGAATTCAAACCCCTAGCGTGTTTAGTGTGTTTTAGGGGGTGCATTTTCGGCCTGGGATTGCACATTCCCCACAAACATCCATCGGATTTCATCCGAGCCGTGAGTTTAAGGAATGTCCTAAATTGTTGATGGTGCGTTAGACTCAAGCAGTCTAAGGAGTATCTTCATTACTAACGGTGTGGAGGCATCGTTAACCCTCAACAGGCCTTCCAACGACTCGTGCAAGTATGATGTCATGACTGCAACAAGTATTCGGCCGGTGGCTGACATGAAGCCTGACGGTACTGGAACAAATCATTCAGTTATATTTAACACATAATTAGTATAAAGCACCCAATGTATTGCACACGACATGTGCAAACAACGACCCTGCGTTGGAGAAAACTTGAATGTTTGGAAATTGAAACACCGAAAAACCGAAAAACCGAAAAACGTAGCTACAAGAGTCGAATCACATCAGAATATACGCAAACAGTGACTTTATTGGAAGCAGCAAATCTCGCGAAAACAAGGATAAGAATTAACTGTTCGTCGACGTTGGTCTATTGTCGACAGAGGCCACCCAGGCCACGCAGGCATCTTTGGCGTTTTTTGTATAACCCATTAATATGCAAATTAGTTATCGACATTAAAATATATACTTGGTGAACGGCATGTAAAACGGGCCCGCGAGACATGTCATAAAGTTGACACATTTCATTCTTATACATTAAAATGTTGTTTTCTATGGGACCATCTTCTCCACTTATCTGACTACGTATGTACTAAAATTTTGCGTATTCCTAATAACATTACTGTATCTATGGGGTGTTTCAAAACACCACCCGATTTTTTATTCACTAAAAGTGCGTCAAAACGGGCCCCCTGTACATCCACTTGTATATTGTTCAGCCGTCATCACACATTTCGCAAACACATTTTGCACACTCGGTCCCTGGCCAGTCATGGTGTGCCCACGCAGCACATTAGTCACACTCCATCCTGTCTTCTCCGTCCTTATTGTCCGAAGACAGTTGGTGCATTATTGTTTCTGCACCCAGTTGTCTCGCTTGTTTTCGAAGCTTTGAGACATCGCAGTGGCATGGCGAACGATCTCTTCCTTCCCCGTGTAGTTCCACTTGTGGTGGGTGGAGGCTCCTTCCGAGTCGTAGTTTTTGTCAGATTTTGTTCTCAATCGAAGTTGACGTTTTTTAATCGAGCGTGATGAGGCATGGCTTTTCTCTGTTAGTCGACTTTCGCTTTGTTGATTGATCTCCTTTCAGTGTAGGTGATACACTCGCTACGGGGTTTATTATCATGGTTTGGTGATACAGCTGTACATGCAACTTGACAATATACCAATACATTACACTACTTGATAATATAATATGTATCCATAAAGCTCATATTGACATAATACAAAAATAAAGTATTAATATTTTTGTTTCGGTTAAGAATACCATAGTAAGTAATACCACAATCCATTAGAAATTGAGGTGTGAGTATTGAACCAACGAACGATAGCGAACCCCTGTTAGCATAGCGCACCACTTAGGGGCATTTCAAGGCCTCGGGTTGATTATCAATTTGAATACAAGCTCTTCATGCTTTTAAAATCTATTACACACATATCAGAGCATACACAGTTGGTTTAAGCATACAGTAGTTTCCGTTGTTTTCAACGCGCACAAACAGAAATACGATATTTTGAAAATAGTGTTAACATTTTAAGAAAAGTGTTAAAAACAATATGTTGCTTAAAATGTTAACACTATTTTCAAAATATCGTATTTCTGTTTTAGTTTGTTTTAATTATTCCAATATAAGATGTTAATGATTACGTAAACTAGTCGCCGTCATCCCCAACATAACTATTATTAACAATGATTTCACGTGTAGTGTATTGGTTACGTTGCTATAATCAATGGAACATATATGTAAATTTAATAACATTAATATTAGATGATAAATGTTCACATAAGTAGTCTTGCGAGAAAAAAAAACATGTGGTTATGCCAAACTTCAGCAATGGTATAACACCTAAGTAGAATAACATTATATGAAACACATATGTCAGACGTTTCGGGGTGGAATGAAATTAAACTAGAACACCATACCCCCTTACAACATTTGCCTTTAATGATAATATAAAACTAAAACAGAAATACGATATTTTGAAAATAGTGTTAACATTTTAAGAAAAGTGTTAAAAACAATATGTTTAAGCTCGCCTCTTTGAATGGCCGTTTCGCGCTTCCGACTAATATTCACTAGTGCTCATTTATGAGTTACTTATCTGTGCTACCACAAATGTAGCTGTATATAGTACAATAACGTCAAAAGGCTAGGGCCCGTTTTGGGCATGGGGCCCGTTTTGCACGCCGTTCCCCTACTTTTCTGAATATCTCGATTTGTAAGCATCCACACAATCAAAATTATGTGTCCAAACGCAAGCAACGTAAACCGGTACGCTGCATTTGTAAAGAAAATGAATAGAACATTCGTTTGGCGATAGTACAGACGAGCGTTCAATTAACATATGTAGTAGTAGGTAGTAGTAGTAGGTTTTATTTGGAATTGTATAAATCATACTTACAAATATAAACAATCCGTAAAACAATTGACGAAACGATATACAATTCCAGGTTGACAGCGGAGCCAATTAAGGCTGTAACCAGTTTGTTTTAATTATTCCAATATAAGATGTTAATGATTACGTAAACTAGTCGCCGTCATCCCCAACATAACTATTATTAACAATGATTTCACGTGTAGTGTATTGGTTACGTTGCTATAATCAATGGAACATATATGTAAATTTAATAACATTAATATTAGATGATAAATGTTCACATAAGTAGTCTTGCGAGAAAAAAAAACATGTGGTTATGCCAAACTTCAGCAATGGTATAACACCTAAGTAGAATAACATTATATGAAACACATATGTCAGACGTTTCGGGGTGGAATGAAATTAAACTAGAACACCATACCCCCTTACAACATTTGCCTTTAATGATAATATAAAACTATTTAAATTGGGTTTATTTTGTATAACAGTTGGAATTGTATTCCAGATCATCGGACCTTTACATAGCAAACTGTTCGAAGTAATACCAATCGTAGGGGAAGGTGGGAGAAGTGTAGAGGAAGGTAGAGGTAGAGTGTAGAGAAAGGTGGGGGAGTATATAGGAAGGTGGGGGAGTGTATGGGAAGGTGGGGGAGTGTAGAGAAAGGTGGGGAGAATGTAGAGGAAGGTGGGGAGAGTGTACAGGAAGGTGGAGGAGTATTGAGGAATGTGGGGGAGTGTAGAGGAAGGTGGAGGAGTGTATGGGAAGGTGGGGGAGTGTAGGGGAAGGTGGGGGAGTGTAGATGAAGGTAGGGGGAGTGAAGGGGAAGGTGTGGGAGTGTAAGGGAAGGTGGGGGAGTATAGAGGAAGGTGGGAGGAGTGAAGGGGAAGGCGAGGGAGTGTAGGGGAATGTGGGGGAATGAAGAGGAAGGTGGGTAGAGTGTATGGGAAGGTGGGGGAGTGTAGAGGAAGGTGGGGGAGTGAAGGGGAAGGTGAGGGAGTGTAGGGGAATGTGGGGGAATAAACGGGGAGGTGGGGAGATTGTAGGGGAAGGTGGGGGAGTGAAGGGGAAGATGGGGAGAGTGTAGTGGAAGGTGGGAGAGTGTAGGGGAAGGTGGGGAGAGTGTAAGGGAAGGTGGGGAGAGTGTAGGGGAAAGTGGGGACAGTGTAGTGGAAGGTGGGGGAATGTAGGGGAAGGTGGGGAGAGTGTAGGGGAAGATGAGGAGAGTGTAGGGGAAGATGAGGAGAGTGTAGGGGAAGATGAGGAGAGTGTAGGGGAAGGAGGGGAGAGTGTAGGGGAAGGTGGGGAGAGTGTAGGGGAAGGTGGGGAGACTGTAGGGGAAGGTGGGAAGAGTGTAGGGGAAGGTGGGGGACCAGGACAACGGAGGAGCTGTATGGGAGGATTCACAACCTGAAACGGTGGTTGCCTCGTTTCTTAAAAACCACCAGATTGCATGACGCACACAAGCGTGCAACATACGCAAGCACGCACGGATATAATCACACACGCAAACATGCACACACGCACGAACGCACGCAAGCATGCACGCACGCACGCACACATACTCAAACACATACACACACAAACACATAAATGCACACACACACACAAACACACACACACACATATATATATATATGTATATATATATATACACACGCACGCACGCACGCACACACACACACACACACACACACACACACACAACCACATAAACTCACACATATACAAACAAACAAATACACACACACACAAACTACTGCTAATAATAATAGTAATAGTAGTATTACTACTACTATTATAATAGTAAAAAGATGCAAGGTTTTCTTGTAATTGAAATCGTTTGTTTGTATGAACAGGACAACTTCAGTATTATGTGTGTGTGTGTGTGTGTGTGTGTGCCAGTGGCAATGCAAGCCCATATTCTGCTTCGTACTGAACAAGAACAAGAACAAGAAGAACAAGAACAAGAAAGTTTTATTTAGACCCAATTGCAATATGTGTATAATATCAAATTAACGTAACATGAACAGGCATATATATATACAAATGCAGTGTAATTTCAAATTAGATGGGGTCTGTGACTCCTATTAAGACAATAACAGTCGCTCTCATAGGAGCCACAAGAATAATTTGTTTCAACTCAAATTTACCGAAGAAAGTGCAAATGTAAATGTAAAAGTGCAGGAAAAGAAAAGAAACCGAGCTACTAGATTGCATATATGCATGTATTGGAGTATTAAAAGGTATGGTAAAATAAACAAATACTAGTCGTCAATAGTACACTTCAATATACTTGATATGTATGTGTGTATGCACAAATACAATATCCATATGCTGATTTATATATATATATATATGCAATACATATCCATACATATCGCGTACATTAATACAGTTTTAATGACTATGATAGCATGTATAGCAGTTTAATATTGTACACGTATCTACGTATTTTTCTAATAAATTGTTTTTTGCATAATTACCAAAACTTCTGAAGCTATGTGGCACTTCTCACCGGTCGCACCTTTTCGGTTGGTTGCATCGAAGTCAGTCATGCGACGGAGGTTTAAATTGGCTTTCGCGCCACTGGTAACGGCTTGTGGGCGATATTACCAGTCCAGTGTATCTTATTCACGATTTTCTCATATTTGCTGATGTGCACCACAAGGCGACTTCACTAGAGTATGCACAATACACGTATCTCGCACACTGCTCCTCCCGCTGTAGATCAGACTTGTACGTCGATAATAAATTTGCAATGATTCGGGACGTATCTATACATTACATTCGCTTAGATTTGAAGCACGTGACCTGCGTCGTACGGTACCGTGGCATGGGTCTCTATTACTCATCTTCATTCTGCGTGAATGTGAGCTGACGGATGTTGGTCGGCTGTTATTGTAGCCGGCGAAGCCGTTTCTGCAGTTAATCCTGATCTGTTAATGCCATATGAAGTTGGTTTCCTGGCTTCTGGAGTGTCGATCTACCTAATAGTGAAAAGAATGATTGTCTGTCACCAATACATAATGGTCTGCGCGCATTTACCGTGCATGCCGTAATCTGCCCTTTATTGGAAATCACATTTGGATGATTTGTTACCTTTAATATTCTGTGTGATCGGTGTGAAATGTGGGCATGCTATGCTATCAAAATAAGATTGACTTTGAAATGGCTTCTCAGATTAAAATTACATGCGGGTAAGAAGGCAACAGCGTACTCTCGCTATAATATATAGCGAGAGTACGTATATGTATATATATATATATATATATGTGTGTGTGTATATATATATATGTATATATATATATATATATATATATATATATGTTTCCTAGTGAACTGAAAACTGCCCTAGTGACACCGTTACTGAAGAAAGCTTCACTTGACCAGAACGAACTGGAGAACTATCTCTAACCTCGCTTTCATAGGAAAGTTGATCGAGCAAGTCGTCCTCAAACGCCTGAATATGCACATGGCAGCGAATAAGCTGCATGATGAAATGCAGTCGGCTTATAGACAACATCATTCTACAGAAACAGCTCTGATGAAAGTACAACACGACATCGTGCGCAACCTTGATTCGGGACGTAGTGTCATGCTGGTTCTTCTTGACACGAGTGCAGCATTCGACACGATTAACATTGACGAATTGTTGTACACTCTGGTTTCACGATTCAACATCGGCGGTATGGCATTTGACTGGTTTAGATCATACTTGACCGGCAGATCTCAGTGTGTCACGATTGGTTCGTCTTCTTCGAACGCAATCAATATCTACCACGGTGTATCTCAGGGTTCAGTACTTGGACCAGTGATGTTCAACGCATATACGACACCCATTGCTGACATCTGCAAGAAACATCATGTGCTTTACCACCGATTCGCTGATGACATCCAGCTATATGTCAGCTATAACCCTATGGTGTCTGACGAACTGGAAAACGCTAAACAGCTGCTCATTCAGTGCATCGCCGAGATTAGAGCCTGGATGCTGATGCATCAACTTAAACTCAACAATGACAAAACTGAGTTTATCGTGCTGCAATCATCGCACAATCTACGTGTTTATGGCAGCCCCAGCTTGGAACTACCTGGACTTACCTTGCAAACAACAGATACAGCGAGAACTATAGGCTGTTACTTCGACCGACACATGCAGCTAGACCGCCTTGTCTCCAGGTACTGTTCTTCGGCCTACTACCATTTGCGCCTGATCGGCAGAATTCGTCACCTGCTTCCGCGAGACGCGTGCCATGCTGCAGTACGCTATGTGCCTAAGTCGCCTCGACTACTGCAATTCGCTACTCGGTGGATTGAACAATGGACAGACCAACCGACTTCAACGAGCACAGAACTCGGCCGCTCGCCTCATCAACCGCATCAGACGGCGAGATCATATCACGCCGATTCTGCAATCACTGCATTGGCTGCCGATCAGAATGAGAACCACCTTCAAGATATGTACTTACATATTTAAGTTCCTACATGGCTTAGCCCCAGACTACCTCAGCTGTGCTATAGTTCGCAACGTGCCCACTCGTGCATTGCGATTGGCGAGTGACGCAACGCTTCTCACGGTGACGGTGTCAAAGAGAACTATCGGGCGGGGCAGCTTTGCAGTGACAGGCTCACATATGTGAAATAGCTTGCCAACGTGTGTGTGATCGGTTGGAACATTGGAAACAACTTAAAACCCATCTATTTCGCCTGCCCTACATGCCTTGATGCAAGCACTGCCGCCACATCTAAATGACACTGGTTTCTAATTTATAGTATTGATTGTTTTTTAAGAAACACTTTTGTGGCTTGAATTTTAACAAAATATACGACGGAATGCACGAACGCACCAGGTGCTCGGGCATCCATTTTCGATGGCTTGATGGAATTTTTGCGAGGCAACAGATCACGTGATGGATAGGTCAATTGCGATAGAGGCTTTACTACAGGCGACGATGGAACACTGTGCGTATTACTGTCAGTAGTAGGTATATAGGAGCGGTTCTAGAATGTGCATGGAAATTGCATGAACCATTTATAAATACAATTGTTGGCAAACCCTGTCAGAGCGGTTACAACTACAAATGTCAGTAGGCCTACACATTACACACCGCTTAAATGTACATTAAACTCGTCTATGCGTTGAAATAACCAATTTTGGGCGTTAATGTTACCTCTATATGCCTATTAGGATTTCGATGTTGCCTTAATTGGGGAATTTAAATGTCGTTCCTTTTAAAGACAACCGTGAACTTCGATATATTTAATTGCTGTTTCGTTTGCCCGTGTTTCGATTAATGTTCACATATAAATGTGGCGATAGCTTCACGTACACTAACAGGATATACTGCTTAAATGGGCCAATGTAATTGCTGCTATATAGGCGACTACAACATTGGATTGCTGCCAGCTTTGAGCTCGCCGCAGACGTCATAGCGACAACAATAAAAAAGGTGATTCAACATGAACAAGCGCGCGGCATTCTGTGCGGGATTGCCCAATTCTATGTAACTGCATTTGCTGACCAATCGACATCGACTTCCGTAGATACGCACCATGTCGAACATGACGGCGTGAAAGGGAAAGAGCGATTAGAGCTCGCAGGCAATGCCGGCTGGCTGGCGATAAGTCATTCCACGCCGACCGCTATCGTCAAGCACCTCTCCTCTTGACGCCGGGTGGCCGGCGAGAGACGGCCGATAACCACAGAAACAACCGGCTCACCGTAATTACTAGAACAAACTTGGTTTCTTTCATGTGGAGCTCCCTGTTTGGAGCGGCTCCAGTGGCGGCGACCACGACACTGACACAGCGGGAAATCCCGGGGCTACGACATGTGTTCTATTAATTTTGTTCTAGTTGTTTCAGGTGCTCGGCAATGTTCTATTAACTGACTAGTCTGTATAGTGTGTTACAATGTTATGGTGTTATCATGTCTCATTCCACTAGTCAGCCTTTTTCAGATCATTAACGCCAAACTGACCTTTCTATGCTGGCACTGAGGGTGGTCATTGCCATGGTGTTTGTCGTCCTCAGTGGTTCTTTTATGTCCCAAATTGAGACATGACCGACATTAACGTGACCTCCGATTCACGAGGGGATTCACAATCCCCAAATTGAGAGCCAGGTTTTTACACCAAATATACCATGCCTGCCCGGTCCGGGTTTTAAACTCAGAGCGCTGGCATGCCAGGCGGGTGTATTAACACTGCACTACCACACTCTGTAGAGTTAGAACGCCACATTCCAGTGTGCATTCGTCCGCCATTAAATAGAAATGCATTATTTATGGGTGGTCCCATAAGTTCGCAAACTAAAGAAAAACATGCCTGGTTTCGTATTGTTTCAGTGTTGGTGCTAGTAGCGAGATAAAAAGTATTGGACTCTCGATAAGCCAAAAGGCTTCCTTGTCCACCTGCCATCTAGAGTTAATTTTCTGGATGGCAATCTTGTTAAATCTTGTTAAATTACAAACCACTACTCAACCCCCCCGCCAACAAGTGGTGTGGAACTTGTGTTCTGAGTGGCTTCCGAAACCACAACCAGAACCGCCGGATTCAACTGACGTGATATGGTGTCCAAGACATCACCCACCACGCTGCCCGGTTCTCATATCCGTAATAGCATCAGTGTGCATTAGTATATATTCCACTCTATAGGTGGCGCCAATGTATCGATTATTCCCCGTGATAGTGTACGTAGTGACGACCAACCAATACCCCACCCTTACGTCTTTTTGACTTTGCGTACTTATGCATCCATCCCTTGGGTGCATTTTATTATAATGTTGCTATGGCAATCACACAAAACTCGAACTCGATGTACGATGGCAGATTCCTACAGCAATCGTGACGTTTAAACAAAAACATTCCGGTGAGGCATAAAAATATTATAACGATCGCACAAAAGCCATGCTAGACTTCATTAACTCTACTGAAACTGCGACGTATACAGGCTATACGCCCGCAACCACCTTAATCGTATAATCGCTAGATCAGCAAACACCTGAATCCAGAATAGGACCAACTGCACGGATATCTTCTGGCAATATGCGCGTGCTCCTGGCTCAGGAGTCAACCTACGTCTTAGTGTGATTCAAGAACACAACCATTGCTGTGTTTTATGAAAAAAATATCAATATACCTGCCTAATATAAGTTGTGCCGCAGTCATTAAAATGTCATCCCTAAAAGCATTTCGAAATATAATTGTTATGTCCTTGTAACGTAACTTGGCAACTCACTTATATAGCTTAATTATCTATGACAGGGGCGCGGAGACTGTTACCAGCAGTTGATACAAATACTCAATATACTTTGACATGGTCAACGGAAACGAACAGTATTCTTATTAACAGAAACTGTAGTGTGGTTTTTTATATACACTTCAAGAACAAATAAACTTGTCTATTTTGTTGTAGCATTTCAGGTAGGTAGTAAGGTCTAAGATATGCCTAAAATATGCGTGTGGACACACTGTCTGGATTCTGAAATGGATATCAATGTTGCACCATGTGTACGTATGATTTACTGTGATTCGCCAAGTGTGGAACGTGCATATAACGTTCCCAGCATGCATTTCGGTCCCGGTGTCTGATTTAGCCCAAATGCAAGACCAGCGAGCGTTCTGCACCAAGTCGTATTTAGCCTGTATCTGGGTTGAGTCACAAAGTCGCGTTAGCGCAGCACATAGCAAGACCAGCGATTATATCTGCACTGAAGTCTTATTTAGACCGTCCTTGTGTATTCTCGTAGGAGCAAGCAATAGCGAGAACAACAAGTATTCCTGTACTAAGGTCTTTTTAAACTGTCTTTGTGTGATTTACAATATAAAGTGGGAACAGCAAACAGCAAATGTTTCTGCACTACCCGTACAGTCCATAAGACATAAAAGAACAGGAAGCAACACTTATCCAAACACACACACACACACACACACACACACACACACACACACACACACACACACACACACACACACACACACACACACACACACACACACACACACACACAAACACACACACCTGTATTTATTTATATAAGGATATATTTTGGGAAAAAAGTATTACATTAAACGTGTGCTATTATTATTGTTGTTGTTGTACGTTTGTTGTCGTTGTCATCTTCCTTGTTGTTGTTGTCATCAGATGTATTGGTGGGAACTGAATGCGGGATTGGTGCGTTTCTGACCCTCTCTCACCCTCATTTGCCGGAGTTACGTATTCAACCTCCCTTCGTGAAATACCCTGGATACGCCTCTTAGATATCGTCGTCGTTGCTGCAACTGCTGTTGTTGCTGTCGTTGCGAGCACCTGTTTAAGCATTGATGTGATATTCCCACCTCCTGAGACCCTCGTCAGGCTTGGTGCGTGCAGTTGTATCAATAGAGAGTGGCTGCAAGCATACCGATCTCGATTCCCTTCCCTATTCCTAACGCCCTGTGCGTACTACGTCATCGCTTGTTGTGTTTATGCGATCGGTTAAGTGTCGATCGGATAGGTAAATACGTAACCGGCAGGGGTGATCGGTAAGCGCAATCCCTATCCATTTTACGTTCAAATTATGGATGAATCAAAGTAAACAATGTGACAGCATTGTACATACTGTTTTTGACTGATTAGCCGCCTCGTTTTAATTGCAGTTGTGTTTAATGCATCAGAAAAAAATATTTTTAAGAGCTGTCTCAGCATAATACATAACGGTAGGGGCACAAATCGTGCGTGCAATCGTTTTTGTTGTTTTCACAAACAAATATCAAATTCTTCTGTAAGAGAAATGTGCTAAATCTCTAACACATATTCCGTTACATTTGTGCAAATAAACTGTTAGAAAAGTTGTCTTACGAATATAAACAGGCAAATCAAAATCTTGTAAAAGGCGCTAAAATCCGCGCATCCTATCTTCGCTGTGACGTGCTTTTGTACATAATTCCAAAATGATTTAGATGCATTATGATTTGTCCATTTGAGTTTGTGTCAAGTTGTGATTAGGACCACATATCCAGCTGAAAAAGGCATAAATGTACGATACGTTGGCGAGTGAAACGCCGTGATGCAGACACTCCTGACGGTTACCTATCTCCAACAATCGACACCGATTGCGGAGCGCGTTAGGGATAGGGAAGGGAATCGAGATCGGTATGCTTGCAGACACTCTCTAGTGACAAGATTACCCACCGATCTTTGTGTCATCACAACCCTGGATCCTTACCAGAATCTCCAAAAAATCTTCCTAGAAATGATCCTACCCATATACATTGATGGTTATATATTTTATGCTCAGAAATCGAATAACATTGCCGTTCAAGCGAGAACAAGAGGAAGTTAACGTGCACGTCTGTGCATACGACGCGTACAACAGACAGGTTTGTGCAGTTGGTTCGATCAAAACATGAAAGACAAGGTTTCAAACAGTAACGAACACGTAACTATGTACAGAATATACATGCACTGGCAGTGTTTGTGTTGCCGTTCTGATGACGGTGTTGCATTATTTTCTCTAATAAATGGTTCATAAACGTGCACGAATGTCACCGCTCACTGCCGTGTGGGAGTGTGGATAGATCGCACGTCAAATGACGATTGCATAACTTTATACATAAACTCGCGAAGCGTACACATTTGTTAATTCGTCGCGTGTGTTAAGTCAGACCTATGTCTGCTACTGAGCACGTTTACCGACCCATATCGGCCGTCCTTCGTGTTGGCCGCGTAATTATGGTCTCTGCGCGGTTGATCGCGTCGTTCTCCATCCAACTGCATCCGGCCAAACTCGTGCGTCATATCCATTGCGACTGTCTCGGAGCGACGATAATGATAGTTGGTGGTTGGCTTCACGTAGATCTGGGTATCGGTCGCCGCCTTGCGATACACGCGCAGCGGCCGCGTCGTCGACAGAGCCGAGCTGTCGTCGCCGTTCGCGCTGCCGTCGGCGACGTCCCGGCGACTGTGACGACCAGACGACACCTCGAAGTTGTCGTTGGACGAGCGCGTCTGGCGGAAGGCCGGCGCGTGGCTGCTGTAGATGCTGTCCGTGAAGTAGTCCGTCTCGTAGTGCGACGTCAGAATGGGCCGCTTCAGCGTCGAATCTTTGCTCTCCTTCGGGAGGTGCCTGTTCCGCGGCACGGTCAGGTATGCCTTGGAAAAACGGGACTCCGGCTCGGAACTGCCTCGGTCGGACCCGAACGAAGGGAAGGACGAGTGTTTCGCGAGAATGCTAGTGGCTAAGCGAGATTTGAACGAGCGACGTAGCGACGCTGCTAACAGGCTGCCATTGCTCTGTTTCTCCTCCTTGGCGTCTTTGCGTTCGGCGGCCCGTTTCGCCCTCTCGCACGGCGGTGTCTTGCCGCCGTACTGTCGGCGATCCAGCGAATTCAGAACCGGCGATGACGCGTTCTTTGTGAACATGCCGGTGTCTGGCACAGGCTGGTGCCGCGGGTCGAGGTACCCGCGGTTACGCGCGAACTTTATTAACTGCAGCCGGAAGCCTTTATTCCACAGGACGACGGAACGTTTCGCCTTAAGTAGTTTGATCACCTCGAGCAGGTACATGTGGTGGTTGGCCATGAGGTAGGCAGCGCACACCGCCCCGCTGCGGTTGATGCCAAGATTGCAGTGCACCAGCACATTGGTGCCGCGTCGCTTCGCCTTGTCGATGAATCTGAACGCCTCGAAGAAGTGCTGCATGATGTCGTACTCGATGCGGTCTTCTGCCGGAATCGCCAGATACGCCTCGATGCGGGCGCAGCTCGGGTACGGCGGCTTCTTGAAGTCGAGTCGCCGCGACCCGGCGCAGTTAAGTACATACGTGATGTCGAGCCGCTTCAGCGCCGCGATGTCGTCAGCATTCTTCTGGTTGCCGATGAAGAGGTGCGGTGCGAGCTGCACGGCGTGCTCCGGTGGCCCCATCGACGGGTACGCTTCGAGGATCTCGCGTATCTCTCGCAGGTACTCGCCGTCGTCGGCCTCGCACGCCCGCGCCACGCTCCGGCCGCTCGTCTTGCTCTCGGAACACGCCCGTCGGCGCATCGCCGCGTCTGAAAGTAAACAACTCGTTCAGTCATGGCGTGCATTGTTTACGGATGAGGAGCATGCGTTATTTATGTTTCGTTCGCCCGCTCGCACCTGTTCCGCGTCATCTGGGTCAGGACGCGAGCAGCAGACGTATTTGTTCTAATTGAAAACCTTGCGAGAGTGTGCAGCTTTCATTTGCCATGAATGGGTCGCTGTCTATGTCTGACTACTCCCAAATACACCGAACAGTAACACGGCTGTTCGGTGTTAAGTTACCTGTAGATATGTACTTTACGCGATGCACAATAACTATGATAACAAAAAGTAGTGTCCAAGGCCAGTCGCAACAAGTTTATGAACGTTTGCAGGACGCGACGACGTCACTGTGCGGCACGAGAGGAAACGTGGGTGAAACGTCTGCGCGAAGATTATTCGTTCGCAAGCATACACCTCTGCCTAAGTCAGATACTCATTTACATAGCCGACGTTACTGATGCAACGTGAGGTGAACGACATTGTCGAAGCTTCAATACTACAACTGGAGGATTCGAACTTAGATTATCTTCAGATTATCTCTACCGATTGAGAGTACGATGTTCTAATAGCACGCTACGCAACGCGCCTCACTACACTGTTGTCATGTACCATGACACTACAAAACGCAACAAACAACTGTGTGAATTATTTTGATCGTTATCTGGATGATTTTAATGTTCCAACTCGTCTATATTGCTAAACGGCAACCTCGACATCCACAAACAGATCTGGATTTTGTTGACGACATCGCTCTATTCGTTAACAACTACTAATTCATAAAGTCGACAGTTCCTATACTGGATTATTTCTCAATCCAAGCAAATTCAAGTACATGCACATCAGTCCAGGTACACATCCTAATTTAGACACCTTAGATGGGAGTCAAGTAGAGAAAGTAGAAGACTTCAAATAGTTCGGCCCCTACACTAACCTAACAAAAGACATTGTAGGAAAGTCCATGCTTGAGCAGTTGTTCATGCGCTGGATTACGCATAGCGATCGTCAGTACGCAGACACACCAAACTAAGTATCTTTAGGACCACGGTTGAACCGATCCTCATATATTTATGGTTGTGAATCATGGAGACTGACACAAACAATAGAGAAAACACAGGCTCCTACACACAAGATGTGTACGTACAATCTGCACTGTGTCCTGGCGCGATCATATCACCAACCAGGAGCTGTACGGCAATCTACCACGAAACCCCACCACCGCGAGGCAGCGTCGTCTACGACTAGCAGGGCATGTGATGCCCCGCGATGAAACTGCTAACCGACTTCTCCTTTGGAAACCCGAGGTCCTTCGGAGAAGAGAAGAGGTCGCCCGAACATGACCCTGTGAGACACCATCGAGAGGGACACTGGCCTCAGTGGGACTTGTCTGGTTGCCACAATGGCAGACAGAAAACTGTGGAAGCAACTTGTCATGTCAACTCGTTAAGTGGAAGACATAAGTAAGTATGTAAAAATGTAAGTAAGTAATATATACCGTAAACATAAATGCAATGATGTTGGCAATTATTTGCAGGACATGACTACTAAAAATAAGAAAACACAGACGCTAAAACTCAGGGCTTATGCCTGGGACGGTAACCTGACTTGTGGTCAAAAGGGCATGTCAAGATGTTCATTGCGCGCGCGTGCGCAGCACACAAAGGCCTATTTATGGCACGGGATACTTCCGGTTACGATGATGTAACACGGCGGTGGTAGGATATAAACAAAGGAGTATTGCTTAACAGACAGTTTTATAGTATTTGTATTTACGTACGCACATAGTGTTTTTGTAAACATGTTTACCAACCGTACAACAGTTTAAGCAGCCAACACAACATAAAGAAATAATCCCTTGCCCGTTATGATACCATTTCCAAGGTTATTTTAGTCGTTCTTTTGGAGTTAACCCCCCAAATATTGGAATTACCACAGTAATGACTATTTGTATTCGTTCCAACTTATCAATGTCCTCCATATGACACGTCTTCGATTGTAAAGGACTATTGGCCATGTGTATTATATCTCTTCTGTTGTAAAGGACTATTGGCCATGTGTATTATATCTCTTCTGTTGTAAAGGACTATTGGCCATGTGTATTATATCTCTTCTGTTGTAAAGGACTATTGGCCATGTGTATTATATCTCTTCTGTTGTAAAGGACTATTGGCCATGTGTATTATATCTCTTCTGTTGTAAAGGACTATTGGCCATGTGTATTATATCTCTTCTGTTGTAAAGGACTATTGGCCATGTGTATTATATCTCTTCTGTTGTAAAGGACTATTGGCCATGTGTATTATATCTCTTCTGTTGTAAAGGACTATTGGCCATGTGTATTATATCTCTTCTGTTGCTTTTGATAACATGTTGTTGACGCGCACAACTGTCATCATCTCATTGTTTACGCTGTATATAATACGGAAAAAAAGACTGCACCGCTGCTCCAGGTGGTATCCCATGTTAAGAATCCCGGTTGTTATCTCGAATCACTGTTGGTATTGTGACAGTCATGCTGTTATCAGTGTAATTATTCCATATCCTTTTAATGAAGGACAATGAAGCGTTATTGAAAATACAACAAAGCTCACACATGAAATGACAGAGATTGCATCCATTGTATGTCAAATGTTAATATGTACTAAACACTACATACAAGAAAGACAGTGTGTGAAAAAGCGGCGGGAAGGAAGGAAGGAAGGAAGGAAATGTTTATTTGTCCTAGTGACACAATATTGAACAATAATAAATATGCATAAATAATTTGCAAACAATACGTTGCAACACTATTTTCACTACAACAGAAAAACAATCACAAAGTCAACTATTGAAGACAATACATTAGTGTGAATGAAAAAGTGGTGTCAGCTGCGCAAAGGGCCGGGAGACCCCTGCTAAGACCAATTTTGGTCGCTCACGCAGGGGCCACTCAAAATATAATACAATATTTTCTACAACACTTATTTAAACACTCCCTTAATTGACAATAAATTAATCATTACTCAAAATTCAATAAACAAAACAAAACAAAAAAGAAAATAATAGCGTCCATCAATATTATGTTATTACATGTAATTACAAATATGCATCTACTAAAAGTACACTTACACGCCATTATTTTGGCAAATGCGACAGTTTGTTATATCACAATAATCTTTATATGATTGTATATAATACATTTTGGCATAAGCCACGAATCCCTGTAGACTGTGAGTGTAGATCTTGGTTTTCAGTATTGTTGCGGTATTGTTTACTGTGCGAGGTGTGTTATTTAGGATGCATTTTTTTGCAAATTCGTGATTTATTCTGGTTATATGTATTTCATTTTGTCTACGTGTATTATGATTGTGAATATTAAAATTATGTTGCAATGTTAGGCGTTGAAGGTACCCAGGGAGTTTAGTATGTATGAATTTATAGTAAAATTTAAGTTCCTGAATTTGTAGAATGTCTGATACTTTTAGTAGTTTTAGGGTTTTAAAAATAGGTTCTGTGTGCGCATTACACTTTGTTAAGCTTATCACACGTATTGCCTTCTTTTGAAGTTTTAAAATTCTTCCACATTTGTGTCCCCATACCATTATTCCATACTTAATATATGGCAGTATTAAGGAGTTATATAACATCTTTCTAACTTTAATTGGCAACAAATATTTTAATTTATTGAGTACACCTATTGTTTTAGAGCATTTATTTGATATATTTTCTAAATGATTTTTTCCAATTTAGATGTTCGTCAATGGTTAAGCCAAGAAAATTAAATGCATACACTCTTTCAATTAAAACATTGTCTATGTTTATCGTTAGTGGCAATACTCGTTTATTTACAGTTTTGAACAACATATATTTTGACTTTTTAACATTTAAGGATAATTTATTAATTTTTAGCCATTCACTTATTTTGGACAACTCTTTATTGATATTATTTTCAGTTTGAGTATTTTTAATATGGTTATTTGATTGTCGAATTGTGCTTGAGAGGGTAGTATCATCAGCATACATAATAAAGTTAAACAGCCAGCCAGCCAGCCAGCCAGCCAGCCAGCCAGCCAGAGAGCCAGCCAGCCAGCCAGCCAGCCAGCCAGCCAGCCAGCCAGTCGGACAGCCAGCCAGCCAGCCAGACAGCCAGCCAGCCAGCCAGCCAGCCAGCCAGCTAGCCAACCAGCTAGCCAGACAGAGAGACGAACATAATTGGAGAGATAGAGGGGAGAGAGCGCGATAGCGAGAGAGGAGGGAGAGGGGATGACGGATGGTCGGACAGACATGCAGAGTCATGGAGAAGAGACAAACAGACATACAGACATACATTACAGACAGGCAGTTAGGCGGGCGGAGGACAGACAGACAGCTAGACAGATAGACACACATACACACACACAGACATACAAAGACAATGAGAGAGATGGCCACTGTTCTCAAGATGTCCGGTCTTATATCAAAGGTTGAAGGATGACCACTTGAATAAGCTATTTGTTCTAAATTTATGTGACATTATTACGTCCTCCATCTCGTGTATCTGCTCCGATGTTCACCGCAATCTACTTTACATTATATACATCTTCATTCTAGTATGTCTTCGTGAGTGGATGTTATCACATAGCTTCGGCGAGAAACACAAAATAAAGTCACCCAAAATGGTATATTTGATCAGATTGCGGGAAGTTAACCAACCTTTCGCTACACATTATTTGTAAGAAAAAACTGATTTACATAAATCCGCAACATTTATAATTTTTTTGTAACAGTGACTGGCAACATGTGAACGTAGTGACATGAATCGTAAAGAGACCAGTAAACGAGCAGACAAAGCTGAGATGGAGCGCGGAATTTGAGACATAACTCGCGTGACTGAATGTAACGAGTAATGGCACAACAGAAATTGGACACTTCTACAGTGGTGGATATCAACGGTTTCACGGTGTGGGTTTCTTTGTTTCAATAAAGACATCTCAATACGCAATATCAGTAGCTGATCATGTAATCATGTAATCATGAGAGTGGATGCAAAACGTCCATCGATCAACTTTGACGTATCCCCCAACTGGTGAGGCAGGTGAAGATGACGTCTATTACAGCAGTGTATGAGGATATTCCGCATACTGTAAATGACTCCTGAAAAGTGAAAGGTTGGTGGTTTTGGGTGACCGTGAAGCTAAGGAACATGATTTTAGATTGGATACCCTTAACAACAATATTATGGCTGGTAACGCCTACATTCGCCATGCCTATTAAAAGATTCACAGTGGTCGGACATGTACACATTAATTTGTTAACCCACGGTGCGTATACAAGATAGAAAAGAACGATAGACGTAAGGACATTGCCAACAAGGACATTGCCAACAAGGACATTGCCAACAAGGACATTGCCAACAAGAACATTGCCAACAAGGACATTGCCAACAAGGACATTGCCAACAAGAACATTGCCAACAAGGACAATGCCAACAAGGACATTGCCAACAAGAACAATGCCAACAAGGACATTGCCAACAAGGACATTGCCAACACGAACATTGCCAACAAGGACATTGCCAACAAGAACATTGCCAACAAGGACATTACCAACAAGGACATTGCCAACAAGGACATTGCCAACAAGAACATTGCCAACAAGGACATTGCCAACAAGAACACTAAAGAGCGTTGGCAAGAGTCCTGCAATAAAACAGGAACATAAAGCATACGTATTCTTCTATCCATCCGTTGTTACGATACCATCTCGTCCCATTACTAAAGTTACTTTTAAGGCGTTCTTGTGTTGCATTTAGAGAGGAGGGTACAAACGTCCTCGTGAACAAATAGGGACATTTTCAACATTTAGAAAGGAGGATACATAAGTCCTCGTAAACAAATAGGGACTTTTCAACATTTAGAGAGGAGGGTACATAGTTCTCGTAAACAAATAGGGACATTTTCAACATTTAGAGAGGAGGGTACATAGTTCTCGTAAACAAATAGGGACATTTTCAACATTTAGAGAGGAGGGTACATAGTTCTCGTAAACAAATAGCTACATTTTCAACATTTAGAGAGGAGGGTACATACGTCCTCGTGAACAAATAGGGACATTTTCAACATCCCAGTACATTAACCGAAATGGTATATCTTTGGACGTGGCATCCAACAACCGTATCGGTCAAGGAATGACGTGAACATTGATCCACAGCATAAATTGTGGAATTGAACTTTGACTTATCTGACGCATCTACCGATTAGAATGTGTCTCAGTTTTGAGGTAATCGTTGGAAGTCTAACACTAACCGTAGCTAACCCAAACTAGTTTTTTATGTTACTGATCCTATCCCCAACAATACAACCACGCAACCATCACTTGCATTTATTTGATCCCAAAGTCACGGGACCATGACCAAAACACGTTTTGTGGAGGACCTCATAGAAATTATTGTCTGAAGGGCTATCCTCTGTTCAGGGCCTGGATTGTGTCCATGGGACCAGTCTGTATGTAATCGATCCATGACGTGCGTGTGCGTGTGCGTGAGAGTGTGCGCGTGCGCGTGTGTGTGTGTGTGTGCGGGTACGTGTACGTGTGCGTTTGTGTGGGTGGGGTCATAACATCAGTCTGCAGATGCCAGTGCACAGCATATTTTTCAGTTCCTAATCGTGTTTCTGTATTGTATCGCTCGTTATAGTTCAACTCTAATTCCGTTACAACAACAAATGCGGTAGGTAATTTTTGATGGAATTGCATTCTTGTTGTATAACAACCTTGAAGCAGGAGATGGATGTTTCAGAGAGTGCACTCATGGTCTGATCACTGAAGTCAGAAAAACAACCGGAGCCGAAGTTAAACTAATATTATTGTTGGTATAATGCCAAGGTTTATGCATACACAGCAGCGCATTAGTCAATTGCGATATCACTGGCTAAGATTGGCCTGTGAACATCATACCTGACAGATGTAATGGCTGCGGCATTGCGAAATGAAAATTGAGAGAGGAATCTTAATAATGGGGTGATATCCTTGGTATCTTCGGCATCCCTTTGGCTGCTGTCGGCTTGTTCGTTTGCGAGATACACATAGCAGTGTCATTTATCCAATAAATAAACGATTCTGGTCTGTTTCGAACACGTTCTGTGTTGCAAAAACTGCGCGGCACATCATTTAGCAGCAGAACTATTATTGGCGACTTTGGTGGGAGAGACAAATATGTGAACGAGCTAACCGGTTGTCGGTTGTGTGAAGGTTAGCCTGCGAGGAAGGCCCGTGTTATGACGGCGAGGACGTGCCACGATACCGGGCCGACCCCGGGATCACTGACGAACTGATCAATAAACAAGTTCAATTAGCAGCTGTACATTTCGTTGCCTGTGTTGACTCGTAAACAGACGTTATGAAGGAGAAACCGGGAGTATTTATGTATTTACGGATTTATCGTTCAGCAAGCCGAAGAACACAGTTACAATTCATCCACCATTAATCCAGGCAAGAATAATCCCCAAAGGAAAATGAGGTTTGCGTGTGATTAGTTCATAAAATTAACGTTTGACGTACCGCTGCAATACAGTCTACCTGACCACACGATATAATTTGTATATTATTTGTGATTATTATATGCTTTCACATACTCATTTATTGATATACTCATGTATGTGGGTCAAAAGAAAGAACTTCTGTTTGACAGCCTGTCTATCTATCCGCTTGCCTGCCTGCCTGCCTGCCTGCCTGCCTGCCTGCCTGCCTGCCTGCCTGCCTGCCTGCCTGCCTGCCTGCCTGCCTGCCTGCCTGCCTGCCTGCCTGCCTGCCTGCCTGTTTGCCTGTCTGTCTATCCGTCTGTTAAAAATGATGAGTAGCAACTTTAGGTTTGTGTTTCTGAAAAATGAACAATGTAGTTTTCACAAATTTCCCAAACGACGTGCATAAATTGATGCTTAATGTGCTTTCAAAGTTTAACGAAATTCGCTTAACAAATTGTCCACGGAGCCAAGTGGACGCTATAACTGCCATTGATGGCAAAAGTGACATTGGTCTTATCCAGCGCACTCGAAGTAGTGATTTGGTACGGATGGAAACTGTAAAGTAACCGGGTGTGTGGCCTATTGTCGAGCAGACGTTACTCACATTCCGTTTACTTGTTTCTTTTAAATAGCTTTGCAAATTTCCGATAGACGTAGACGTGCACATCTCGATTAGCGAAAGACACATCATATTTCAAACTTCCTCCGGCTAGATATGTATGCCAGGTAGTTAGTAAGTCTGTGATGTGTACCCGAGTTATAAGGCCTGGGTGAGTCATGACCTGGTTCAAAGACAACACTTCCTGGTCACGACACGGGCCCCACATAGTCGGACATACTTCCACGAGTGCTGTGAGGTTGCAGTGTCCGGCTGGCTCCACGTGCTCGAATCTGTGCTGCATGCCGTCACACCGTTGAGTACTGTGGGAATCGGTGGGTGGGACAAGGTCTCAGTTATAAAAAGTGCATTTCACTTAGACCTACTAGTCCGATTACAGTTAGAAATAAGTGAAGGTTTCATGTGTGGGTCACGCTGTATCAAAACTAAGTAACAAGGCTTAAATACGTTTAGATGCTCAATGTCTTTTAATAAGGTGCAAACATTTCAATTTGTTTGGTTGGATACAGGTGAATCGTGGATTTCCACAAAGTATAGAAACATAACCCCATATGTTACCTTTGTTTTGGAAGTGGAGCTAGTTTGTTATCACCGTTGCAAGTGCCCGTTAAATTGTCATTTATCGGCAGTTTTACCCGTTTGGTGCTAAAAGTGGATCCTTGAACAATACTTCTTGCCATGTAGGTAAACTGCCCTTCTATGGAAAAATATCACAATAATTCCTTTGAAACTGCTCTTTAGGTAACTAGTCTTTGTGAAGGTCTGCAAACGCCAACGAACCAACACAAAGAGTACAAGGGGTCAGACGAGGCAAACGTGGGTAGTGTGTGGGCAAAGTAGTTTGACAGAGGTGCGGGAGGCAAACAAACCGCCACCCCCTATTAACGCTTAACGTATATTAGGATTTTGTGAATTTACGCGACTTCCTAACAGCCTCGAAATACTGCTATAATATTTGTACCGCGGAGTAATGTGACACCTTTATTTCTCTGTGATAATGAATTGCGCCACGATTTCACCAATGCCATGATGGTGGGACTTACAGCTTCTAGTGTCTCATTCAGAAGTAACACATTTCCAAGTTCCCACTTCCTTCCCACAGGCCATATTGGAGGCAGTGCACCAGGTTATACCCAATTTTGACGAAACCACTCGATTCGCAGACGGCCGTATGTGAACCAAATACCTCCTGGACACGAGGCAAATACCACACCACTGAGCCGCCGAGGACACTATGAGTACAGCCATTATTCTATAAGTTGCTTAAAACTGTACAAAGTATATATACATGTATCAACTTCAACAGTGGCGTTGCTACGAGGACATTAGTGGTTTATATGTATGCATACATACACACACATACATACATATACATACACATACACACAAATACACACAAATACACACATACATACATACATACATACATACATACATACATACATACATACATACATACATACGTACGTACGTACGTACGTACGTACGTACGTACATACATACATACATACATACATACATACATACATACATACATACATACATACATACATATAAACACACACACACACATACACACATACACACACATACACACACATACATACATACATACATACATACATACACACATATACATACATACACACATACACACATACACACACAAACATAAACACACACACACACACACATACATACACATACACACAAATACACTCACGTACACACACACACACACACACACACATACATACATACATACATACATACACACATATACGCACATACACACACACACGTACATATATACATACGTGCATACATACATACATACATACATACATACATACATACATACATACATACATACATACACTCACATACATACACACCCATTCATACATACACATACACACATACACACATACACACATACACACATACACACATACACACATACACATATACACACATACACACACACACACACACACACACACACACACACACACACACACACACACACACACACACACACACACACACACACACACACACATACAAACATACGTACATACATACAGACATACACACATACATACATACATACATACATACATACATACATACATACATACATACATACGTACGTACGTACGTACGTACGTACGTGCGTGCGTGCGTGCGTGCGTGCGTGCGTGCGTGCGTGCGTGCGTGGTATAATATGAAGCACGCAGCGTGGTTGATTTTAGGGGTGTATTTTTCGACATTCTATTGAAAACACCTCCAACTGTCCCCCGTGAGATCTCAAAAAAGCACTTAAGACTACCCAAAATAACCCCAACTGCACCCCGTGATACCTCCAACCTCCCCCCGAGACCTTGAGCAGAACTCTTCCCTCGATCGGAACTCGTTTGACTCAGCATAGTGTGCGTATAAACATACATATATTTCAACCTGTTCACCACTAAATGTTAGCATGACAAACTAACGGTTCACTAAGTTTGGCTCCTCTTTGCCCCCATTGGCCCCATTGGCCCCATTGCCCCCATTGGCCCCATTTCCGAGATCCTAGGTACACCATTGATTACCTTTCAGGGAATTTATTAAATCAAAGTTTACCAATCGCTCACTAATTATAGGGCTACATTGTTTACTGCTGATTGCCACGACGGTAATGCCGGTACTGGGTGGCGTGCTTGCGGCATACGCAGCTGTTACCACGTGTTTCGTTCCAGTGAGACCATCGTTTATTTTAGCCGCCATGTCAATATTTTAGTGAACCCAGACAAAGTAACCCTTCACAATTCTATCTTTCAGGACTCGAAATATGCGCTTGTCCGGTTGTCCAAAATATTAACACGTCTAATTTATTGTTCGTTGATTACGGACAGGGATTGGCTTTGAAAGTTAGTTTTCTGTAGGACAGGTGAATTACTGTATGGGAAAGTGGATTCTTCTTTATTCTACTTGTCCATTAGACAACGAAATCATTTAATGAATTTCAAGTGCTGTCAGTACTATAACACTAACTTATTAAACACATCTGAGAAAACTCACTGCGTTGCCCAAGTGTTTATGCTGCGTAAAATAACAATTTGCTCACACGTACCGGTCCATTGCCAACACAATAATAATGATTCTACCTCATAAAGACGACATCACTCCTAATATTCCAAAATAGAAAAAAGTATGGTCTAAACTCTGTCCTTATACCTGCGTAATTCCTTCTGTCGTATGAAAATCAGTATAAACGACAGGAGTACATCCGTATACCGTCTTAGCCACATGGGAACACAGGTAGGATAACAGACGAAACAGTGGTGACGCCATCGATACATGTATCACCGACACGGTTATATCACATTATAGATATTGACTCCAAAATGATGATAACATTATCAATAACATACACAATAAATCTTAGATAGACACCGGTAGGAAGCCATCGATATATCGCGGCGAACATAAACACAGTTGATGGACCACCACATTCTTGCCGAATCTCCCCAGTCTTACACTAGTTGAGACACCATCAGGCACCCATGGCCGGAAACTCACCGTTTGTAGGCAGGCAGGTTACCCGGGTCGGCCCGTGCTGCTGGATGCGCAGGCCGCGAGCGAGGAAGACGCGATGCGGCCGACTCTACCCAGGTATATCAACAACGTCTCTAAGCGTTCTGGCAGCTCATGGGGTCAGCGAATCCAGCGAAAGCTTAGCCGCAAATAGTTCGACCAACCGAACGCTCCACTCACGGCGCCTTCGTCCGAACGACCAACTCGAGTAATTATTTGCGCCGGAATATTTCCGCCGGTGCGCGCACGACCGAGAGCCGTGGTAGGGCGCTCCGAGCGGAGCAAAAACGGAGCCTCGCAAACGGTAAGCGCTGCGCACACTCGGCCGAGAAGTTCGCGGAACGAACAAGCGGTCTATTTCGACCGCCGGCAGACGAGCCTCGCGTGTTCGGTTTCACGGCGCAGTGGCAGTGTCATTCATAGATTCATCTCAGCGGCAGCGAGTCGCTAGCCCGTGGGAGCATTAGTGGGAGAGGCGGGGATGGCACACCCTCGTGTTTATTACCCGTATGAACGACGCACTTAAAAGGGCGTGTATTGCGGCGAACAACCCTGTTGGAGGGCGTGTGATTTAGGAACTTTCCCAAGAATGAAGAAATCGATTTCTTCCTAGAAATTAACTAATGTTGTGTAGTAACCTGTGTTATCGGACACCTGTCTTATCGGATACCTGTGCGTAACGAAACCTTTTTTACAACGGGGATTTATGAAGTCCATAATTACTATCCAGTCTAGAGAGCGATAACCTTGCCAAAACGGGCACATCGCACAGTCGTGACGATGTCCGCTATGGCTAGGTGTTACTGTCAATAACTTAGTTATGATGTCTACATTAAGGCACATCTGATCTGGGTTTTCATAAAATCATGGTAATACGTCATTGTGGAAGCACGCTTTATAGTCACCTCGATAATACAACCACCTCGCAATTAAGATCACTCAAGGATAATACCAGATATATTAATTTTACTGTGAAGTTTAAAAAAATTAGTTTCGCTAATACGGCCACCTCGCTTACAGTTCACTTTGCCAAGTTCCAAGGGTGGTCTTAGTATATTTTTATAATGCCTCAACCACAAAAACGTGTTTTAATGAGCCACAATTTCTTCATATACTGTTACTGCTGTCTGTTTAATTTGAATGTTTCGACCCGAGTACCATGTATACGTTTGTGGAAGAACCTTACAGATGGGCCAGTGCTAACAATACCAAGCTAGGACCGCTCAGTTAGTGAGAACAAGGCGACTACTTGTTGACTAAACTTCTTAAGTTTGATTGATTAAAATAAACAGACTTGTACAGATGTCACTACATTTATGCTTTCCATTGCTTGTATTTGTGACAAATATTAGTTCGATGTAATCACAAATAACTATTATAAAAAGAAACGATGTAACTTGATGCCGACGTATTTAACTTGGCAAGGACAACTCTATCGGACGATGTGACTGGCAAGCTCTTAGGACGTATCGGAACAAACACCTACACTGTCTTTCTGCTGTATCCCTTTGGCGCTGCCATAAGGTGTTTATATAGAGGCTGCCAGTGTCAGGGGTCTTGAAAAAGCAGTTGCTTAGACGTCTAACGTTGACAGGTCTACGCTAGCAGCAGAACCTTCTGCGACATGTGTCCTTTAGGCAAGCGGCAAATCTCCAAATGGTGCTTTATTTTAGGAGTTCAAATGACCCCATCACAAACCCAAATGTTTTATAATTTGAAAGCACTACATCACCCAAAGAGGCCTGTCGTAGAGTTGTCAAGTGGTGCAGTAAGCGTGAATCCAAGGTCAAACAAGGTCATCGTCAAATGATGATTTTCGAAATTGTGTGCTTCAGCAATCGTCTTAACATTACAATGGTCGCATATGTACTTTACTTAATTACAAGATGGCCAAGTAATATATTTTTGGAAAGCTTATTGTCCCCCCGTCAAACTGAGGTACGGCATAGAAGTCTTACCTGATATGGTACGAGTGGAGCTAAGGTCAAACAAGGTCACCGTGAATGTTCAAAACTACGCCACGTATGACCAAATGCACGTGTAGTAATAAATAATATGCATATTGTATCAACAGGAATATATACAAACAGGCTTACAAAGAATAACTGAGTGTGTAAACAACTTTGATGTACGTACGATAAACATTTGAGGAAATCACGTTTTTATATTAGATTATCCCATTTATATCTGTATTTGTGAGTAAATCCAAAGTTGAACACCTGATAACACAGACAATACATGTAGAAATCGTAACATATTTGGTTTTATGTAACGGTGTGTACAAGAAGATGTCAATAATTAATAAAACTATTTTGACACAAGTTTGAGTTTGTGACCCTAAAAAACTTCACAATCGAGGGTGGCATCCACGTACACCTATTTTCTTATCCCTTGTATGTTGGATATAGCACGAATTCCTGGTTTTAACAAAAATACAGTTAAAAGTATAACATCACATATTGGCTAACCTACTATATGCAGAAAGGCATAATTTCGAAAATTCCTCTTTTGACGTTGACCTTGTTTAATCTTCACACCACAGTTAGAGCACCAGTTTACAACTCAATGACATACCTTATTTTGACGGGGATTCAATTATGCTTTCAAACAAAATGTAACATGGCCTAGTGTATGTAAATAAAGTAGCTATGCAACCATTGTAAGTGTAGAACTTTTGCGGAGTGGCGTAATTTTAAACGTTCGTCGTTTGATGGTGACCTTGTTTAACCTTCACTCCACACCTACTGCACCACTTGATAGCTCTCCGTCGTATCCCGTTTTTACGGGGAGACAGTTGGCTTTTCCAATGGTATACGACATTGCCATGAATAGATAGGTGACATAGATATACGCAACCATTTATATTGTATGACGTTTGCGGGATGACACAATTTCGAACATTTACCACTTGACGGTGACTCTGTTTGATCGTCGTTCCACACCTACTCCATCAACTGACAGCTCCTTGTCATATTTCATTTTGACGGAGATAATGGTTCTTTCACACAGTATATGATAAGTACATATAAATGAAGTATTTGCAGGATCATTGTAACTTTATGACTTTCGCGGTATTGCAAAATATCGAATAGTCGTAATTTCACGGTGACCTTGTTTGACCTTAGCTCCACTCCTACCACATAAGGTAACACCTCCATAGTGTGTCTTACTTTGACGGGAAGACAATATGCTTTCCAAAAATTTATGACTTGGCTATCTTATTATTAAATAAAGTAGATATGCGACCGTTGTAATGTTAAGACGATTGCGGAAACGCACAATTTCGAAAATTCATCAATTGACGGTGACCTTGTTTGACCTAGGATTCACTCTTACTGCACCACTTGGCAACTCTACGACAGGCCTCGTAGGGACGGGGAGATGTAGTGCTTTCAAATTATATAACATTTGGGTGTGTGTGTGGGGGGACGCATTTAAATCGGTCCGATAGGTGGGTGTACCGCTCGCCTACTTTACTCCTTTCTGAAGTAGAATGTTCCTTTCCAGAATGTTTGGTGACTTTGGTTGGCCAAATTGGAAGCGGTTAGAAAATTCCACGCTAACGCTCTTGGTGCGACGTTGGTTTCGTGTGTGTACTAGATTTAACAAGAGTTTACAAAATTGCCATTGCGAGCAGAAACCCCAGGCGGACAAGGAATTAAGTATGTGGCTTATCAATAATTTGTTCCATTTATGTACAGTCCTCTGTGAGAACGATAACTTTTTCATATTAAATCTACACAGTTCCTTCATTCACTATTTCGTGTCCTCCCATTTTCTCATACTTAACAAAGACAAATATTCATATTATTTAATAGAAAAAAAATGGTTTTATGCACCTAAAAGAGTTAATACAAACTAACCATTTGTAACTATAATCAACATTTTCACGTCAGTGGTCAACTCAGAATGCGGTCTCAAAGTGTAAGATTCTAATATGTCCGATATCCTGGAGGCTGACATTATAGGTCATGAGGACAGGCTTGACCAATATGCGCCGAGCTGTGACGTCGGTTTTCATCTATACGAAAACGCCGGCTCATTTACTGGTTTCTCTTATATCCCCTTCGAATCAGAAGCTGAGTTACACTTTTAGCTAATAACATAATATATATATAGTATCTTGCCATTCAGAGTGCCAAAGATTTCTTTCACCAACATTTCACGCTATCGTATGACTATATATAAATACAGCTGTATAAGTATATATATATATATATATATATACTTATACAGCTGTATTTATATATAGTCATACGATAGCGTGAAATGTTTGTGAAAGAAATCTTTGGCACTCTGAATGGCAAGATACGTTCTGAATGGCAAGATACTTTCTTGATGGGTAGACTTGGATTACCATTTTTATATGGCGTGCGCCAAACAATCTGATTTCTTTCAACACCTGTGGGCGATGTTTATTATGACATCCGCTACCCTTGGTAACAACGTATGTTGTTTTTCTTACTTCGAGTATGATAATACATAAAAGGAAAGTTTGGAATGTGTTTGAATGCTTCCAGTACTATTACCTTTGGTAAAACAATACGTAGGAGTGTGGTTGTTCTTCCTTTCACGATAAATACTTTACACCTAATGATAGCATATTTTCTGCACTATACATTTTACTCAAACTAGACCAAACATCATTCTCTGTATATGTTTAATGCCATTCAGAAAATACCTATTGTTTATCAAACATATTGCGTAATGTATATACATGATAGACTTACAATGTCAATTCCACTGGTGAATAATAGTGAAAGCATTGGACAATTATGTAAGTGTACCATTTGGATGTCGTAATAAACATGAATATATCATTGATTCTACAGCACCAACCCCAAACAATATCATGCTATTATAAAACTATCTTCAGATACGTACATTTGATACTTTCTGATGGATAACCTATGCACCTGTACTCCATCTTGAAGCTTGTTGGAGATAACACCAACTTCTTCACGACTTCTGTCACCACTGTTTAAGTAGCCACATGCAGGCCACTAAATACCTTAAAATGTTGAAGAAATAAGTTCGCGACACTCTGAGACGAGAGACGTGCTTTTCTCTTGATGGCCACACTGATATTGCCTTTCATTGCAGCTCAGACAACATGGTAGTGGTCCTTCCCAAGTCCTGCTTGAGACATCTGCCAGGACTATTTCGGCCCAAAGACAGAGCGCCGTGCTGCACTGAAACCCGCTGCATACATACTTAATTTTTTTTTTTATAATACAATTTTAACAAAACTCAACAGTTCGTTTTTCTGTTTTAAAAAGTAAAATTCGTGTTAATAGTTTGCCATCATTCCCAAGAGAGACGTTCACGTGTTCCCAACATTGAAAGGCAAGATCCGTATTTAGCAAATATGAAAAATCATACAAATAATAAAGTATGTATCACCAAATCCAATATTTTATTTCGCCATATTTGCATTATTAACAAAAATGTTTCTTACGACATCCGTACTTAGATGCATGTTACTACGGGACCACATGCCAATATTCTAAATGTATTTGACGTTTTCATTAGGATAATGTGTACCTCATCCATGCATATTATTAAAAATAATAACCAAATATTTATATATAAAATATTTTTTTGGAAAAGACACTGATATTTTACATCAAAAAATAATTGACATTAAACCAATTATTATTTTTAAAAAACTATTACGGTAAATAGGTACCCCTACGTCACAACATCCACTATTACCTCATAAACGCGTATTTCACAATGTCCGGATGTCGCAATAAACATCAATGTCGTAATACATATTGTATTGTTTTTGTCATAATAGCTGAGCTAACGTGCACAAATTACGATACATATGCGGGAAGATTAGTGCTGTTTGCCTTCTTTCTTGTAGCATAATCTAACTGATACTGGTGACAACTAAGATGAGAAGTATATAGTTTAGGAGAAACCGGATGTCGTAATAAACATTTCTTAAAAGGGTCACAACATTTCTGTGAATTCAAACATATCTGACGATTTTTTGGTTGGAATTAGTCTAGAAAGTATTTTACACACACACACACACACACACACACACACACACACACACACACACACACACACACACACACACACACACACACACACACACACACACACACACACACAAACACACACACACACACACATATATAGGGACCAATAATTATTTATCTTGCACACATATTTGCTGTTTATTACGACATCCAAGGTAAATACAATTCAAACACACCAAAAACCATGATATTAAATGGTTATATATATATATATATAACCATCCCTTGTAGCATAGGAACATTAAGTCCGTTTAATATCATGGTTTTTTATGTGTTTGAATTTACCTTGGATGTCGTAATAAACAGCAAATATGTATACAAGATAAATTGGTCCCTCAAAACAAACTTTCCAACATTTTTTTTAGATTGAATGTGTTTTCTGAAACACAGACGCAAAAGAAAGGTTCTAGTGCCATAAATAATAGTTAAAAATCAGTGGTGTAAAAAGTGGAAAATTGCAAGACACACGTTTTTTGGTACTTCTCATTTTTAAGAGGCTATATCTCTAAAACTATTGGACCGTTGAAATGGACTTAGGTGGCAACTTACAGATAATTGGACTGCATTTCACCAGCACTTAAAAAGTTGGCTGTACGGTAATTTTGCTAGCATCTAGAGCATGTCAAAGACCGAAGACACTTTTTTCCAGTTTGCAAAAAAAACTTTGCCCATATATATATATATATATAAATGTTGTTTTGGTAAAAGCATCAGACACACTGAATAAATCTGGATCCAGCATCAATTTAAAAATGATTCTCAATAATATTCACGTAAATGCGCGATACGGTTATGCGTGTGTTTTTATCGACACATTCAATAGGTTGAAGTTTAATGTCGACCCAACAATTGGCTTTGGCAAGTTAACAAGATGTAGTCAATTCTTTTGTAGATTTAAACAAATGTACGCGCGTGACTGCCACCTATTCGGACGTTATTTATTTAGATATAAATTAACCGAAATCATGATGGAGTAAACCAATCAAGTAAGGCACTTTAAACCACGCTCTGTTGGGTCTCTCAGCTCTACTACCAATCTACACGTGCGGGGGCTCGGCCGAGAATGCGTGGGCCATTCACGACCGGAGCCAGCTGCCCCGACGGAATGTGCCGGCGACACGTGAGCAGTCAAACTATACTATCAATGGTTCAACGCCATCCGAGGGCGACCACTGGAGGTGTTCCGTGTCAATAGGTATGGCCCACCTGTTTGGTAATGCGCCCACTTGCACCTGCAATCATCATTAAACATCAAAGAGCACTCAACGTAGGATAATAAGACGGTGAACGCTCCGTTCTCTTTTCACAGTGGCGTAAGGCCAGCGTCCTGTACTGTTCTACAGGCATTGGGTCATTTGGTAAAGGTAAAAGTATGGTGTGTTTCACCCTGTTACCCCAGTAGTGCATTTATTGGAGTTCTGAATAGAGGTTAATCTCACAAGCTGTGATGTGAAGGTGATATTGAGATAATGTGTAGAACGGATCTACATTCATCTGATTGCGATAAAACGACATCCCAATAATAATATGTTTTGTATGAATCCACCGAGAACGTATTAGTACAAACACAGTGAACTGAAAACAAGACATTTATGCCTGTTTTTTTTAAATGCCATGTTATGCAAGAAACATTAAAGTATAAATTACAACATCTTAGTTAATTAAATTGTGCTTTGAGATGGATAATTAAGATAGTGTAGTTTTTATTAGGCCCTATGGGAATCCCTATAAGTTATCCAATTAAAATAAAAATAATAATCCAATCGAAATACATTTTCTTTACGACACTTGCAAGTTGCAATCAGAGCTAATTGCTCGAACACACCAAAATATCTGGGAAATATTTTTTATTACTCATTAAAAGTTTGTTAGATCGGGGTCATTTCCGTGTGTGCGTATGTCATGTAAATCTTGCCACTTGCATTCTCACTATTATCCCTACTTTTAATGTTACATTTTACTGGCAGCAAAAAAACGTTCGGCAAAAAAGTTCGAGCTGGACGTAAATCTTCATGCGTCTGCATTTAAGTCAATCTTGCACGTTTTTACGCGATGATCACGATACTCCAAGGATTACAATCTCAGATATCGAAGACACCGGTCATTGTGCGTCGGATCTACGGAGGTATATACGGTTTTTATAGACTTTATATACGATTTGTGATTTTACTTATATTATCGCCCGTTGTCATGGCGATCGACAACGTCGTCATCAACGAACTGTTGTTTTTATATCAACCGAATGGACATTTTGCCTCGATCTGTCCTAAACCGCATTGTTTTAGACAAATTTATAGATGATGACATTGCAACTGCCAAAGACGTTTTATATGCTCAAATCTGCGTGCCAACGAAACATCGTCGTATTAAACGTCTGACAAGAATAGACACAAGTCACAACGTCGACGACATCTCCAAAGACCTAACTTCTTGACGAAATCGATCCGGACAATATTCCCATATACGTCGCTCGTGATCTTGGTAAATTGCCAAGCATTGATTTTAATCACGTAGATATGTCTACATTATCACGTGTAATCATTTTATGCAAAATAAACAGTGTGGCACTGATGAAAGCCTACAGACAACTCGCTCACTCGGTGTCCGCATTGTCTACGCAACTTTCTGCGCTGGTGTCGTCTCTTATACAAGCAATACAACCTGTGACCCAGCCCGCTCGCACTACAACTTCACAACCCGTTGCTGCTGCAGCACTGTCAACTCCACGACCCGCCGCTGCGGCTGTATCAACCTCACAACCTGCCGGTGTATCAACTCCACGACCCGCCACTGCCACTGTATCAATACCACGATCTGTCGCTTCTGCTGTATCAACCTCACTACCCGCCGCTGATGCTGTATCAACCTCACTACCCGCCGCTGATGCTGTATCTACATCACAATCCGCAACCACTGCTGCTGTATCTACATCACAATCCGCAAATGCTGCTGTGTCAACCCCACAACCCGCTGCTGATGTGTCAACCGCTCTACCACAACCAACATCAACAACGGGTAACACCACTCCTCCACCACTGTGGACCGTGGTTGTCGCAAGAAATGCCAAAAAAACGTCCAAGTCGGCCTTCTCCAACACGTCCAAGTCGTCCACGTCTAAATATAAACCACATACCGTGACTACAGGCAATTCTACCAAGTATGGACTCAAATGTGCTCTTGTTCGACTCATATCTGCTGAATATTTCTTAACAGGATTTCACGCAGATACAACTTATGTGTCAACTATATTGAACATGAAACACTCATGTGAACGCTTACCAACTAAACATGACTCTTATTCATCCTTCAAACTCTGTGTGGACATTGCTAAACCGAACTTACTCTATGACGCCAATCTCTGGCCTGCTGGAACAAAGATTGGACGGTACTTTCCGCCTACGAAGCACACAACAACATATTCGACTCACCTGTAAACTGTCAACTCCGTATTGCTTCATTTAATGCCAGAAGCATACGGAACAGTGCTTACGTCGTGCTTAACATTTTAAAATCCTGTGATATTCTTGCACTGAGAAGAGTGGCTCTCCAAAGAACAGTGGATCTCCAAACAGTGCCTTTCCTATCTCATTTCTGTTCACCCTGATTTCAATGCCAGATGTATTAGGTCTATTGATTTTTGTGATGGTTTGAGTGGACGCCCTCATGGCGGGCTTTTTTTTATGGAGACGTTCACTCGACCCTTTTATTGAACCTATAATTTACGACGATGAGAAAAGACTCCTTGGTCTGAAAATCATCACGTCTAATGCCACTATTCTGATTCTTAACGTATATTAACCGTATCAGAGTAATGACAATTCCAATGAATATCAGGCTCTTTTAGGCAAGATACAGGCTATAAGCGATTCATTAGAATCAGCTAACATATTCATAATTGGGGATTTTAATGCGGAAATTAACAAGCCCAGTCTGTTTTCTCCATTTCTCAGTGCTTTTATTAATGATTGTCACCTTATTCCAAGTGACGTTAAGTGTTTCCCTTCTGATGCTTTTACGTATGTCAGTGATGCTCATGGCTCAAAGAGCTGGCTGGACCATGTGCTCAGCACTCACTCCAGTCACTCATCAATCTCTGATATGGTAATTAATTATGATTGTGTCTCTTCGGACCACCTACCCTTATGCTTTACCATATCTGTCAACTTATTACCTACTTCTGAAGCATCCACTCAGAAGCAAATTCAACAGCCTTGTCCTATGTGGGGGGCTGCCACTCACAAAAACCTTCACAACTATTACACTCAAACCAGTGTGCTTTTATCTGCCATTGATGTACCTCATGATGTTTTACGCTGTACCGACCCGAATTGTAATGATGAAGCCCACCAGATACTGTTATGCAAATTTTATGAAGACATTATTAATTCACTCGGGGATGCCTCTGAAGTAATACCTACTAAGACGCATAACATGTCTTCAAAGCACGCCGTTCTTGGTTGGAATGATATGGTCAAAGACTCCCACCAGGTTGCTAGAGAGTCTTTTCTCATATGGCGGTCTGCAGGGAGTCCCCGACACGGTCCTTTGTATGACATAATGATAATCAAACGTGCTCAATTTAAACATAATAAAAGGCTCTGAACAAAATGCTGAAGCCCTTAAAGCAGAACGACTTGCTTCAAAACTAAGTAGTAATGATTTAAAAAAACTTCTGGAAAGATATCAAACAAATGAACAATGCCAAGTTGCCAAATCATAGCAATGTTGGCGGTGCATGTGGTGCTGAAAATGTAAAGAATATGTGGCTTCATCATTACCAGTCTCTACTTAATTATGTACCTGGCTCTCCATCACATACTAAAAAGATTGACATGTATTGCATCAATATGCAATTTAATGACCAAATGATGGTTGATGTTAAAGAAATACAAGAAATAATTCAGGCGATGCCTACAGGAAAAGCTCCTGGTTATGATTATATAAGTAATGAACATTTTAAGTATGCTAATGAAAAACTGCATGTTTATATGTCACTGCTATTCAGCAGCTTGTTAATTCATGAGTTTTTACCTGATGCTATGATGGTCACAATAATTTAAAAAAACATCATTCAACTGAGATGCTCATATTTCTATTAAAAGACCTTTTTCGACACTACATAGTGAATGGCTCTTGTATGTATGTCACTATGTTGGATGCCTCCAAGGCCTTCGACAAAGTGAACCATAGCAAGCTATTCACTAAACTAATTGACCGTTGCTGTCCTGCTTACATTGTGCACATTCTGTATCACTGGTACAGTACCCAAAAATTCACTGTCAGTTGATGTCAGAGCTTTTCTAGACTTTTTACTGTCTCAAATGATGTTAAACAAGGTGAAATCCTTTCACCCCACCTTTTTAATGTGTACATGGATGACTTAAGTGTAAATCTTAACAAATTACAAATTGGACGTCTTTATGAAGGCACCATAATGAACCATTTGATGTATGCAGATGATCTCTGTATTTGTTCACCTACTGTTTCTGGGTTGAGAAAACTAACAGATTGTTGTGCCAAGTATGGTATAAACATACATGTATGGTATAAACATACATGTAATAATGTATGCAATTACTTGCAGGGCGTTATTCTTTTTGCGTCTTGGTTACTCTTCGACCGCTTTCACGTGTCTTCGCATATTTGCTTTTGTCGAAATTAATCCGAACATTTGTGAACTGGCCTTTTTGAAATATGTATATTTCAAAGTCCCTCTTAGGGTAAAAACACCTGCAAATATTTAAAAGAATTAATGATCTAATATTGTGTCACTATCATAAGTAAAAAAACGGTTATATTGATCTTTAAAAAAAAATGTCCGGCCAACTGTGAACCAGTGATTTATATAATTTATAGCAGCTGCCACGAGAAAATACAGTGGCACCATCTGGTGGAGTCTGGTGCCATTAGTAGGATGGTTCAGGGTCGTCGCTGCGTCCACTATCACGTGCGGGTTGGAATCTTATCGATCATACTTAAAGTTGCTTGTCGCTTAACTGACTATCTATCTCTTTGAATACAACCAGTGTCGGTGATTGATCCATTCCATTTCCAGTGAGTCGGCCTTTCAATACAACCAGTGTCGGTGATTGATCCATTCCATTTCCAGTGAGTCGGCCTTTCAATACAACCAGTGTCGGTGATTGATCCATTCCATTTCTAGTGAGTAGGCCTTTCAAAGACGGCCGGACTGTTGCATTGCTTCAAGTATCTGATGGGAGAGGGACGGGAGTGAAAGGAAGGGAAGGGGCTGAAATGAAAGGAAGGGAAGGGGCGGGCGTGAAAGGAAGGGAAGAGGCGGGCGTGAAAGGAAGGGAAGGGGCGGGAGTGAAAGGAAGGGAAGGGGCGGGCGTGAAAGGAAGGGAAGGGGCGAGAGTGAAAGGAAGGGAAGGGGCGGGCGTGAAAGGAAGGGAAGGGGCGGAAGTGAAAGGAAGGGAAAGGGCGGGCGTAAAAGGAAGGGAAGGGGCGGGAGTGAAAGGAAGGGAAGGGGCGGGAGTGAAAGGACGGGAAGGGGGAGTGAACAAGGAAGGGGAGAGGAAGAGGTAGATGTGAAAGGTGGGAGGAGAGCGATATGGTAGAATATTAAAATAGCGTGTGAAGAGGGCGGATGAAGGAACCGGTGGGGAGGAAGGGAGGAAAAAGAATATAATTAGCGAGGAAGAATGTACTAAATCAGAATTTTCGCACGTCGTTTCATTAAACGTATTTCCGATGGTGGAGTCAGTAAGTGCCGAAAGAGTTTTACTTGGTGGAAAAGAGTTCCACTCAAGGTCCTGAGGAAGACAGGCGGGTGCTGTTGGAGGTTTTTGGGAGCCACAATGGGGGTACAGTTGGTGATCTCAAGAGGGTGCAATTGGAGGTTTCAAAGAGGGTTCAGTTATATTTTTTGGGAGCTTCAAGGGAATTCAGTTGGAGGTCTCAAGGGTGTGCAGTTGGAGTGTTTTTTATGAGTCTCATAGGATGCAATTGGAGGTATCAAGGCATAGGCGTGTATAGAGGGCCTGGGGGCAACTGCCCCCTAGACCTTTGGAATTTGGCGTGCCCACATACGGTTTTTTGTATGGGCCCTCGTGATTGTGTCCTTTTGAATGTGCCCCTGTGACTGAAGATACGGCGGCGCAGCGACAGCACCCCCCCCCCATCGTCTTCCGATCCAACAGTCGACGAAGAGAGACAGGAGAAAGCGCGAGACAGCGAGACAGCGAGACAAAACGCTGGAGTTACGGCCGTGCAGCAACGAACAATTTTCAACAGCACCTCCCCTCCCCCGTCTTCTGATGTCACCATTCGAGCCGATACAGCGGAGTAACTGAAGTGACGGCAGCACGGCAGCGAAAATTGTTTGACACCGTTTGATTCGGCCGCTAGTGTTTTTGTGCCCCCTTAGATTACCTTCTCTGGACACGCCCCTGCTGAAGGGGAGTTCGGAATTTGTTGGGAGCTTGTAGTAGCAGGTCCTAAAACGCACCCAACCCCCAACACTGTACGGGGATACGGGCCTTCTATAGAGTCAGTGATTTTGACACTGAGTCATTTTAATGGTGTCCGTGTTTCTTCGTCGAACAAGGGTTGAATTGAAGCAGTGCTGTCTGGTGGGTGGGGTGGGGTATAAATGACCAAATTAGCCACGTCTACGCACGGCGAACTCTACGTGACACCAGTTCATAGTTTACGACGTGATACCACAACGAACTGCAGTTACGACCATGTATGTGTGAGTATCCATGCAAGTTTATTGTCCTGGACACGACAACTTCCTCGTAGAATTAAAATATGTGTTTGCGTGAATACATGTGTAGGCCTGTGTGTTTCTTACCCTGGGGGCTTGTGTGGGTATTTTTGGTGGCTGGAGATAGGATTAACCCCCCAAATATTTAGGGAAGGGGACGCAATTTTTGGTGCAATTTGATGTTTTGGAGAGCTGGGGGAGGGCTGGAGGTAGCATTAGCCCCCAATTTTTAGGAAAGGAGAGCGGGATTAATTGTTGGTGCAATTTGAGGTTTTTGAGAGCGTAAAGGTATTTTCTTGCGATCCTTAACGTGGGTGCAACTGGAAGTGTATTGGAGAGCCTGAAGGTGGGGTGGTTTGGCGAGTCTCAAGGGAGTGCATATACAGGTATAGAGCGATGTTATGGGGTAGTTCGTGGAGATCTCGGGGGGGGGGGTCACATACATATGATTGTCTTTTTTCCTCGGGCACCGCCGAGTAACACGGCTAGGCCTAATAGACGTCAGTGGATATATCTCAAAGCTATTTGTGCAACTTAAGAAAATAATGTTGTGTGTTCAACTCGGTTATTCTAATAAACTACTGGCATAATATTCTTGGTAGATAGAAATGGTTAGTTTTCATTAACTGAAGAGGACAAAGAAGAGGAACGTAGGAGCGGACGCCGAAGCGGACACAGAAAAGGACCTGGAATAGGAAACAAAAGGGGACACCGAAGAGGACGCAGAAGAGGACACATAAGTGGACTCAGAAGGGGAGAGAGAAGAGGACGCAGAAGTGAAAGTGAACCTAACCAGGTTGTTCATTGTTCTGTTAACTCTCTCCTGTTAACTCATAAGCCGTGACGTCAGCGGGCGTCAGAAGGAGTATTCAGCAAATAAAAGGACAATTCTGTGATTGCTGCTGTGGCGACAGAAATACTTACAGACTCGTATTATTCCATTAGCTAAGTCTTAACTAATATGTATTGCATCAGGTTTTCCGTTGCTCTGTTAATTGTTTTTTTTTCTTCATAGGAAAAGCATCAGCTGTGACGCCAGTGGACATCTGGCATCTATTGAACAAGAGGTATCTATGTAATGATATTGCTATCTCCACAGTTGCAGTTACAGACTCTACTTTTTACATTACTAATTCTGAACTTGTGTCGGTTATGGTAATAATATTATTACATGCTTGTTTAGTTTAGTTTTCTAAGTTTTCATGCGCAAACATCAGCTGTGATGCTAACTGAAATTAAAGACATCACGTCAAGCAAAAGGTGCGTATGTAATTCTTGCTGGAGAGACGGGCGTCTGCAATTCTGAACTATGGTTTTTATTTTTGCTGTCGTTGGGTAATATACTAGACGTTTCGCTATGTTCAGGCTAATTTCGTATATATTTTTTTTTTTTTTTGCAATGCATTGCGTCACCTGACATTTCCGGAAGTATATTATGTTCCACGGTATCCCTATTTTGGTTTTATTATAATGTTATATTTGCTTCCTTTCAGGTTGCACAATATGATGCAGTCGATGGTGTAATCGTCCATTTCCTGAAGAATGCTTGGTCGATGTCAGGGGCCGGCAAAGTCAGCGGGCCACACATGTATTATTGAATATTAATGATCGTTAGCTTAATCTTCGTGGGAACTGGTACAACGTGTTATGTTTGGAATCTGAATATAAGCAATATTGCTTAGATCTATATATTAAAATGTAACTTACACATTTTTACCAGTTACGAATAAGACGTATTATTATCATCAAATATCAACGTCTAAATGTGAACAACTCTTGACGTTACTATTAAAATGCTCCCGTTATTCATGGTCAGTGTTCTTGGTACGGAAATTCCATCATCATGGCTAGTTTGACACTTGGTGCAGATGTTGTGCCATCAAGCAAATTGGCAATGAGCTTGGCGTATTTGATCAGACCAGGAAATTGTTCGGTGAACTCTAACCGCACAGCTTCCTTCGCAATGGCGAGTTCCACGTGGAACGGGTTGGAAAATAAAGCAACTCCTCACTGCGAGTCGTAAGATCGGAAAGACACTCAGCTTCGCGTGTCGCAGTCGTGTCTCCTACAGTAGCAACGTGATTTCGGAAGCGGAGACAAGGTGGAGACTCTAACTGGTGAGATGTTTTCGCAAATCCATTTGGTGTCTGCAAAGTCCGGTACTTCTATACCCCTCTGCTCGGTCCATGAATACCATATTATCCAATATTTCAGCTCAGTCTGTGGAAAATGTTTCGCCTCGCCGCATCGGCGTAACTTCACCTTATTGTAACCTGAACGGGAGCACATTTCAAAAGGTCTACGGGGGGCACGGTTACGTGGGCCCATTCAAAAAGGTCTAGAGGGCACGTGCCCCAGGCCCCCTGGATCCGCTTATGCCACTATTTACATGTAATTCTATATGTGCATATTTTATTTTCTAGACTTTATGTGATACCGCACCGCCTGCGTTGTTCTGATGCGATTTAAATGAAAGCTTTTGTGTTTTTTGAACCGCGACGACAGGCGGCAAGAGGACGACAGGCTACTCAGCGACAACACAACAACGGCGTCTTGCGGCATAGCGACAGGAGACACGCAGACAACAGATAGTACAACAGGGCTATGCGTCGCAACTGGTGTGTTAAAGTCCCAGGTGTTCCGCCGTACTTTCTTAAAGGGAAAAAGGGAAACAGTAGACATCTTTTTGTGATAGAAAGACGTCACCAATACCTACTATTCGCCAATAATTGTCAAACTGAGAATATTACTCTAGTTTGCGTCGCATGAGGTGTTTTCGCGCTGTAACTACTAACAAATATTGCGTCAGCAGGGTGCTCTGTGAGATGTTATAACAGTTGTTACAAGTGTAACTCTGAATCGAAGGGAATACGACAAACCAACAGATGAGCTGGCATATTCGTATACATGTTGCGGAAACAAGGACACTCGACGTCAATCAGCGTCAAAGTCTAAGAAGCTCTATAGTACAGCGGCTAAGGGACATGACTGTGCACTTTTTGACAAAAGCATGAAAATTGGCACACGTGTAGATTATGATATATAGAATAATTTCAAGCTAGGTACCCATCGCTATCGACATGGTACCTAGCCGCCATCTTGATTTAAAAAATGGCCGCCACGGAAATCCATTATTCAGTTATATTAGCTTCTAAGCAACATAAAATAAAGTTCTTGGTATCTAACCCAACATTTCCAGGGTCAAGGAATCAATTTCTGTCATATTCAGTATCCAAGGATGACGGCCATATTGAAATTCAAGATGGCCGCCACAGAAATCCATTATCCAGATATATCGGCTTCTAAGCAACATACAAACATGTTCTTTGTGTCTAAACCAAAATTTTCAGGATCATCAGATGACGGCCATATTGAAATTCAAGATGGTTGCCCTGCGTATGCGTTTTACGAACATAATTTTAGCGCTTCTTGAGGTAGAGGAATCCATATAGGGTTCATATATGAATACGTATATATTCTCGAGTATGTCAATTTTTGTTGACAGTTGTTTCTGAGCCATATTCTGAACAATAAAATAAACAGAGGTGCATATACTGGTGAAGACAAATATGTCATTGGTTAAGAATGGACAACACAAATGGTTTCATTTCAAGTTCACGTCAGCGATATGGAAAACAATGGACTTTTTGTGCTGAAACCACAACATATGTTCTCAGCAATAGCACTAGGCCGATGTCAAAATCAAGTCAATCACTCACAAAGAGTGACGGTTGTGCTGTAAGTTTAATAGAAGTCCATAATCCTGGGAGTGGTGGATGATGACAGGGCCAGATATATCACAGGTATCTAGATGGAGTTGGAAGGTAGTGTTTAAACTGCCAATTAAAAACTCAACAAAGCATAAATGTACTACAGTCTGGCATGCAAAACAACTTTGCTAAATAAATATCATCTTTAGTGTCAACATTTAAACATTTGTGTAATCCAACAATCGCTGAAATTCACGGATATATGCAGACCCCGAATACAAACTTAGTCATAGACAAAACTATGTAATGCAAACGGAATACACTGTTAAGGGCACATGGAAATGTAGTAGAGCAGATATGCGGACGAAACGACAGAAAAATGCCAATTATGACAAGGATCACAATCAGACTGACTGGCGTACCAAACATAGTACTTATCATCATTGCAGATTGCTCCATACCTCGGCACAAATGTGTGAGCAGTGCATGTAATGCAATGTGGATGATGCCCAGTAATAATGTATCATATACATTACATCCCAGTTGACAACTGTCAGAAGAGTTTATATTGTATGTATAGTAGGTATTTTGCTGACATCCTCAAGCAACCAATAAGAGAACGTAGAATATATAGCCGAATCACTCAGAAGTTGTTTCATTATTTGCTACAATGTACAATGTCATTCGTTTCCGGTGCCAATTTTCATGCTTTTGTCAAAAAGTGCACAATTCGTCAAATTTCTGGCTCTTAGCCGCTGTACTACTAGGCGTGTATATATGTATTGGTCTTGAAAGCATCGGAGGCGTGTCATATGTCATATGTCAGCCGTCGGGAACTGTGAGATTTCACTAGAATATCCCACTTTGAAAGTAAATTCTGAGGAAACCACAGGCTTGATATATTGTTGATTATATTTGCAAATGGTTAGATTGTAATAACTCTTTTAGATGTATAGGCCCGCACAACTGCCTTTTGTTTCTCTTTAATTATTGACAAAGTAACCGTTACGTATTATTACGAGAAACTTTCAAAGCAATTACTTCAAGCGGTTGCATGAGCAGAACTTGACAGTTCCCCCGTGAATTATGTGACATTTTGTGACAGGGCGCCCGTTAATAGTCAAAACAAAAATGCACACACAACCGCAGAAACAATTTAATTACCAGCGTTCACTATTTACATATTTTAATTAATACGTTCTCAATACTAGAGTACATGTGTTGAAGGTCTACTGCCGGTCAAACTGCGTTTAATAAATAAATATAAATACACACACACGCTCGCACACACACACACACACACACACACACACACACACACACACACACACACACACACACACACACACACACACACACACACACACACATACACACACACACATACATCCCCCCACACACAAACAAAAACACACACACAAACTATTACTACTACTAATAATAATAGTAGTATTACTACAACTATTAGAATAGTAAAAAGATGCAAGGTTTTCTATATATATTTATACACACACACACGCACGCATACACGCACACACTCACACACACACACATATTTATATTCAGCGCGGTCGCCACATCTCCAAACCCAAGAAAAGCAATTCACCGAACTAATAACTACAGAACTCAAGCAGATTCCGAGCCACTTACGTTCCTGTAACGATAAAAAAATCACACAAAAACTAGACTACAACTCGACATCTCCGGTGGCGACTATGGCGCATAGCTCACCGACTGACTGAACGTACAAACTAACAAACGAACGGACTTAGTACGTGAACGAACGAACGAACGAATGGATGAGTGTTTTGTATTTACGAAAGCTACACCCTGCTGGTCAAGCCATTTCAGCTCATCCTGACCCTCTCAGAGCCCCTCTGATGAAGAGTTAGCTACCGCTATATATGGGAGCTAGTGTATAAGTAGCGGTTTTAACGACAGTCTACTCGCTTATCTAGTCAGTGAGACATACGGAGGGCCTACACCTTTGACCCGTCTTTGTAAGACTGCGTAGAGCGACAAAGGTCGTAGACCAGGCGTCGATATACAATCAGCTGTGCCGACCCTCCAGCCCCCAGAGCAGGCCACGTCAGCTGTACAGCACATACGTCACGGCGCAACAAAGGTCGACTGGCAGCTGAATCAATCACCCGAATTTTATGTGCTATTAATTGATCGCTGGTTTGACACCGAGGAGTCTATGAAGCCTGAACTGAGTGTCATACTTTCGTACAGTCGTGGAGAAAGGATCGCAATAGCAGATCTGTAATATAGGAGAGACATCAGGCACATCCAGGATTTTGCATTAGAATATTGGTTGTGATTTGACCGGTACGTCCTACCGGTAGGTAGCAAGTCTATAATTCTATAAAGACATCCAGAATATTTAGGGTAGACATAGGCGCCCTGAAAAATTCACGAATAATGTCGAAAATGTGTATTGATCAATGTTATGCGGCGTCGCTAACCACGAGGCGTAGAAGTCTACGAGGTGCACTGTGTACGTTAGTTCATCTACCTGTATCGATCAGATATATGCATGTGAATCTACGGACTGTCTAACAATGTATTCGGTCAAAACACCACAATGTGATGATCAAACTTACAGTTCACTGCACCAGCAGAGGCAGATCCAAAAAGCGAGTCTAGGGGGGGGCACAAAAATATCGACTGGCGGCCGAAACAAATGGTGTAGAAAGTTTTTTGCTGCCGCGCCGCCGTAACTTCAGCTGGTGGTGTTAAACAATTTTCAAGTTCACGTTAATTATTGTAACCTGAACGGGGGCACATTTTAAACGGTCTAGGGGCACGGTCACGCGGACCTATTAAAAAGGTCTACGAGCACGCTGAATTACAAAGGATCCGCCTACGACAAGTGTGGACCTTTATTTCATGATAGCATCCAGACTAATTAAGCTAGACAAAACCGCAAATGGCTCTCCATATTTTCGCACACGATTTCAAACATTGTCTAAACATCGCTACATATCAATATTTTACTAAACGTGTTTGCTTGCTACCCCAATCTGACAAAACTCAGAAACCGTGCGTGCTGTCCAGTTGGCTCCGGAGTACCGCCCTTGTGTAGTTTTGGGCACAACAAAATTCCACTGTAATTTTATTGTAGGGCGACGCATTAAAGTGTGACGTATTGACGCATTGCGCGCGCCATAAAACTGTTGACAGTCACTACGCATGGGCAGGGCCTGAGCGAAGTCTCCGACGGCGCGGCGATGATTATGCTACGACTGGCAGCGGTCTTTGGCCTGTTTTTGCCTCTTCTCGGAGGCCAAAAGGTGCATGTGACGATAGAAGAGCTGGCAGATGACCAAGCACAACAGTACATCAACTCGTACGATCATGTGCTTGCGATCTTCCGTAAGTAGCAGCCGTAAATTGTATGTTCTTGCGCCAAGTCGTCGATGACGGTAGCGGGTAGGTTGATCTGTTGACTGCCTGGAACCAGACACGTGGCACATTGTCTCACTCTGATAGTCACGACACGTTGTGTGTAAAGCACGACCGTGCCGAGTGCTCGACTTTAAGACAACTGATGATAACACAACTAATCGTCTATTAATTGTCAATGAAATTATTATGACAGCAAGTAACGTAACCGCGAGTAATGTATATTTGCCAGTTACGCCCTCTAGCGACCAACATAAAATAGCATTCGTCGTTATCATCGTTGCTGCGCTGTCCCCACTGTTCAGTTTTTTAATCCCGTCTTAAAATCATTAAAAAAAAAATCAAGTCTATTTATTATCGACTACAACGTATATTACAACTAGTAATGTAATAATCAACCAGTAATGTACTAATCAACCAGTAATGTAATAAGAACGTCAGGTAATAACCGACCAGTAATGTAATAAAAATGATGAAGATCATGACGGCGATGATGGAGGTTATGATGATGATAGTAATAATGATGAAGATGGTGTTAATGAGGATGATAAATGATTATGACGATGAGGAAGATGAAAACAATTAAGGGGTCATCTTAATGATGATTCTGCTGATGATGACGATTTTAGTGATGGTGATAATGATGGTTATAATGGTGATTATTATGACGGTAATGATAATTATGATGTGTGGTTGTGTGTGTGTGTGCGTGATTGTGTGTGCATGTGTGCCAGTATGTGTGTGTGCATCAAGCATGCGTGTCATTGTGTATACATGCATTTGACAGTTAGTTTCCTACCCAAAGAACAGAAGGTGTTTTTTACGAGACGACAAGTCTCTCCTCAATTAATATAACCATCATGAATAAGGTTCATTGGTTTTTGTTAGAATCATAAAAGAAGCGACTTTGATCTTCAGATTGGGCAATTTGTGAAAGTGACTGGTCTCGACGAGATCGCAACAAATTGTGTTTTGATGTTCTACTAAATTTTAATTAGTTCCAGTAAAAAAATTGCAAAGTTTGTCTGATTTCACCTGGACTAAAATCTCTAAATTAAAACATGCACAAACATGCTAGCATGTTTGTTACAACCAGTAATGTAATAATCAACCAGTAATGTAATAACAATGACCAGTAATGTGATAACAGTGACCAGTAATGTGATAACAGTGACCAGTAATGTCATAACAGTGACCAGTAATGTCATAACAGTGACCAGTAATGTAATAATGAACAGTAATGTATTAAAAATGATGGAGATGATTAAGACGACGATGATTGAGATACTGAGGATGAAGATAGTAGTGATGATGAACATGGCGATGATGTGGATGATAAATGATTATGATGATGACGACTAGGAAGATGATGGCAATTTAGGGATCATCTTAGTGATGGTGATGAAGATGATGATCCTGCAGATGATGTTGCTGATGATGAGGATGTTAGTAATGATGATGATGAAGATGGCAATATTTAGGATTGTAAATTATTATAAGGAGGAGGAAGATGAAGACAACGAAGACGCCATCTTAGTGATGAAGATGACGATGATTATGAATAAGGTGACGACGACGATTATAATTATTATGATGATCAGGACGACGACAATGACATCCTTAACCTTATCCTCCTGACCTCCTCATCATTGTCATCAACGTGTTACCCCTATAAAGGCAAGCCATGCTAGCCAAATAAGGGGTCATCTCAAACAACTAAGAGGAAATGCAATGATAATGAGTGATGCATTAACATTATTAGAAGCTAGAGTAATCTCAAAATAGCAAAATAAGTGTCCGCGGAAACAATTCATGAGGTAATCTCAAAACATGAAGTTAAGGGTAATCTCAATCAACAACAATTGTTCATCTAAACGATAAGGGAAACTTAATTTAAATGTTTTAAAATATGAATAAAGTAAGGGATTATATTAAACATAATTTAAAGAATAATTTTAAAAGGAGTCATTAAGAGGTAATTTAATAATGAACTAGATGATCAAATCAACACATTGTGAGTCATCTAATAAAATCAAGTGGTCTTCTCGAAAAAAATTAAATTAAAGGGCCATCTCGTAAAAAGAATGGGTATTGTTGATGATATGGTTATGACAATGATGATGATAACAGTGTTGTTGATGATGGTATTAGTAATGACGATGAAGACAGTGATAAAGAGGATGATAAATGATTATGATGATTATCAGGAGGACGATGAAGACAATAAAGGCGTCATGACTATGATGACGACGACGATGAGGAGGAGGAGGATGACGAAGATGATGATGTAGATGATGACAATGATGGTTATAATCATTACGATGAGTCCAACGACAATGACATCCTTAACCTCCTCCTCATCGACAACCTCATGTCCACCCCTGTGACGCCTAGCCGTGCTGGCCGTGCTGGCACCCAGTCGATGTTCACTAAAGGATTCTCAGAATGATTCAGTCGCTTGTTTCCTGGGTGAACACATGGCACCCCTTTCACATAATCTTCCAGACAATGTAGTAACTACTTGTCGGCAAACAATAGGACCGAATCAGGCAGTGGGGTTAAGAAGGGGGGTCAATAAAAGGGTCACCTCAACAAATGAAAGCGGTAATCTACACTAAATTATGGGATTATCTTAAGACAAGGGTCATTAAAGCATATTTACATACCTAATCATTATTTCATCAAATTAAGGGGTCATCTCAAACAACTTAGAGGAATTCTCAAAATGCAATGTTAATGAGTGATATTATAACATTATTAGAAATGAAAGGGTAATTTCAAAATAATAAAAAACGGATCAGCTGAAACAATTAAGGGGTAATCTCAAAACATGAAGTAAAGGGTAATCTCAATCAACTACTAGGTTCATCTAAACGATAACGGTTACCTAAATGTTTTAAAATATGACTAAAATTAAGGGATCATATAAAACACAATTTAAAGAATAATTTTAGAAAGGTGTCATTAAGAGGTACTTTAATGAAAAAACTAGCTGATCATATCAAAACATTGTGGGGTCATCAAAACCAGGTGGTCTTATCAAAATAAAGTTAATTAAATGAAGGGGCCATCTAGTAAAAAGAATGTTTCTTCTCAAAATGCTAAGAATCGTTATGTAATAATATGTAAGAAGTCAGTAACAAACTAACAAGTTGATTGCTGCAATAAATTGAGGGACCATCTCAAAAAATGAAAGGGTCTTATCAAAGCTACGGAATCATATAAAAAGTGTAAATAGTCATTAACAATGAGCCAGCTTATCATCTCAATAAATATACGGATCATTAATTAAAAAATAGACGTGTTTATTAAACATAAATTGTAACATAATAAATAATTGTCTGATCATCTCAACGTATTAAGGGATCATATCAAGGCAATAAATGGTAATCTCTCAATAAAGGGATTGTCTCAAAAAGGGTAATCAAGAATGTAAATTTTCATTAAAAAACCGAGTTGATCGTCTTTAAAAAATAAGTGGTCTTAACATATAAAAGGGCCATCTCAAAATAACTGTTTTTTTTTGTTAAAAATAGAATTGTTGCGATTTAAATTTGTGTTATGTTTTGATATTTGCAAACCTTTTGGAGGTCTAGTAAACTTTTGTCTTTATTAGTCCTTCTGTCCAGTAAAATAAATGCTGAAGTTTACCATTAATCAACAACATGTCATCATAACCATCAACATAACCATCATCATAGCCACATCATCATAGCCACATCATCAACACCCATTCTGTTTTACGAGATGGCCCCTTAATTAATTTTTTTTGGAGAAGACCACATGATTTTATTAGATGACCCGCAATGTGTTGATCTGATCATCTAGTTCATTATTAAATTACCTCTTAATGACTCCTTTTAACATTATTTAAAAAATTATATTTGATATAATCCCTTATGCTTAGTCATATTTTAAAACATTTGAGTTTCCGTTATTGTTTAGATGAACATTATTGTTGATTGAGATTACCCTTTAGCTTCTAATAATGTTAATGCATCACTCGATCATCATTGCATTTTGAGATTTCCCCTTTGATGTTTGAGATGGCCCATTAATTGGCTAGCATGACTAGCCTTTATAAGGGTAGGATGACGATGATGAGGAGAATAAGGTTAAGGATGTAATTGTTGTCGTCATGATTATCGTAATAAAAATTACCATCATCATCTTCATCACTAATATGGCGCCTTCATCTTCCTCCTCTGTAATCCTCATAATCACCGTCTTCCTCATCATGTTATTTGTACACACATGTACATGCACGCACACACACTTGCACGCTCGCACGCACCATTGTTAATATCTACTGTCATGATTGATTTTCCACATAAATGCGAACTGACTAACCATTCATAAGTTTCATGCTCCCAAACTTGTAGATGTTGATAACTGCGATGCCTGTGAGGAGTCGATGGAAAGTCTTCATGGAATCGCTGAATCCATCATTACTCCTGGTAATATCTGCACCTTATTAAGAAAAACTAGCAACTTTCTATTTTTATTGCTCAGTTGAATACAGAATATTTCAAGTGGCATAAATAGAGTAAACATTTGATTTACTTCAGTCATGAAAAGTAACCATTGTTACATTTGTTTATAGATGCTGTTCCACTACATTAGATGTTGCATATGATTATTTAAGGTTATATTTATTGCAGACTTACTATCCCATATATAATTTAGGTGAACGTGTAATAATTACTCTATATATGCGAAACAAAAACACTGCATATCTGAGACTAGCATTGTGTTGTGTTAAGTAAAGTTAAATTAAATGTATTATATAAAACAACTTACCTGTTGTAGGTCTGAAGATGATAAGACTGACCAACTCCCAGCTGGCTGATATCTATGGCATTGAGAGTTATCCTCAGCTTCTCTACTTCAGAAAGTCGTTTCCTATTCTCTTTAACCGTGAGTCTTCGCATACTTCATGAGCATAACTGGATGCGTAATCTCCCAGACTAAAGAGAATGGTAGCTATTTTAGAACTAATAGTCTTCATGCAGTAATTGTAGAATGTTTCCTATGGAATTCGATATGGTGTTTAAATGAAAGGTCTTCCAGGGATGAAGTGTAAAGCACTTTGAGCAGTCCTAAGGACTGGATACTGCACTATGCAAGAACTTGCAGTAGTTACATGTGTTCTAGTTTTAGTTGTTTCTAGTGCTCCGCAAAGATCTATTAGTTGTGTTTTTCCAATTTAATACATTTTGTCGATGATTGATTCATTCATTCTTCCAATCTCTTTGATTAATTTATATAATAATTTGTTTTGAATAAAATGTGTACGATCACCGAATGATTTGTTTCAGTTTCGTGAGAAAGACACAATCAATTGACATCTTTCAAAACTGCAATGCGTACGGCTTGTTTAGAAACCTCACATTATGGGAAGACACGATATATTAATTTAAAAATATAAACAGTGTGGGTTGTTTGATAAGTTTCCTGTGGTGATTATTAGGAACAGGTGCATACGTTTTCATAAAATATGTTTATATTGACTGCCTCTAACGGTTGCACACAAGTACAGCCACCTAGTGTTGCCAATTTTCATAGATTAGCCACCTATAAATCAATAAACAATTAATCATATCAGTTTGGCCAAACCAATGATTGACCATGAAAATCAAACAGATTTCCAACACTATTATTATAATAAAAAATCTTTTAGGCAAAAAAATATACCTTGGTCATGTTTTTATGACTATTTTTGGTAAAGTTTTGACTTTTTAACGAAAGACATTTAATTAAATTGCTCTAAATTATGTATACTAAATAAGTTCCATACCTGCAGCATTCAAACAGTCATCGCTCAAAATGCAAATGTGGCTTTAAATAATGCTTTTGTTTGCAATTAAGTGAACGGAGGTAAGTTGGGATTTATGTGAAAAGCTAGTGTGGCTTTTAATTTAGGGTGTGCTTTAAATACAGGATTTATGGTAGTGATTGTTGTTGTGTGTCGTGACAGTGAGGGACAAGATGGGTGGTACAGAGGCTGCGATGTGGCTGGAGGAGAACAAGGATGTAGCGTCGCAGAGGCTGGACGACACCAACTTTGAACACCTCACCCAGGCTGCGACAGGCGCCACTACGGGCGACTGGTACATCATGTTGTGAGTAGCTCAATTTAATCTCATGACAGTGGGAGCGTTTGTGGTTTAGTATGCAGATTAATATTTTATTTCACGATGGTGAAAATTCCACATTTATCGCATGATTTTTTAAATGAGCCATAACAACCACACACTCCTACCTCCAGAGTTACAACCTAAATCTTTTTTGTACATTTTTAAAGTCTATGTTTTAAGGTCTACCGATTATGTGAATGTTATCAGTGCAGACGTTTGAAAGTATGTGATAGATATCTGACAAGGCTGCATCGTTGGACATTTGTTGGACTCTTGATGTGTTTCCTTGTCCACATGTCACCTGAAGCGTGTTGCTTGAGATGCTAATCTTGTTATGTTTAATTCTTAATATACTCTTGCTTGTCGATTTGTGGCATTGAAAATTCAATTTGAAATTGTCTAATAATGTTTTAAAATTATGAGTGTAAACATTATTTAGTGATAAGATAAACTGTTGTTTTCACTGCAATGTTCACCAGTTGGATGGAGACTCCACCGTAACATCCTCTTTCCACATCGTCATATCTCCATTAGTTTCTCTATGCTTCAGCCACGACAGATATACTGGCAACTGTTTGTATTTTGTAACACTATGATTTATTTATGAACTACCTGAGAGACCCGGCTAGACACTTTCCACATGTTAAATTAAAGAAAGTATAAATCTATTAACCACCCCTATAGATCCGCTAGAACGCCTACAAACTGTCAGCCTCGTAGGTGAGAAACTGATGGAGATATGCTTGTACAGACGCATAAACAGCACTGTTAGACATACAACACAGAAATTGTATAATTAATGTTTATGAAAATTGTATAATGTTAATACATTATGAAACTTGTATAATTAAAGTGATGAACATTGCACATGAGAGTTACGTTTGGTGAATCAAGTGACTTGGCTGGTGCAGCAAATGGAAGAAAGTTCAAATCAATGTTTTTGAAGATCATCTCTCTCATCTCGCCACGGCTAAATGAGATCTTTCCATGCATTTCAGTGATTCCACCCAAAAGGTTCCTGCATAAATCCTTATTTCACCTGGTCATTTGTCAGTAGGATGTTTTCCTCTTTAATCCCATCTGCAAGGCATCTTCCAAGATGGGTATGAATTAGTAGGTTTCACACAATTTTTTGAAAAGAAAATTACAGATATATAGGCTACACTTCTTCTTATCTTGAATCTTTGTGAAACTGAGCCAAACGTTTCATCGCAACATGTATAATCAGAGATTGACTTGTTTTAGTTATCAGACTGAATGTCGGACACTGCTGGCGACTTGGGAAACTGTTTCAACCAGGTGAGTATCACATGATTATTCCTAATTGAGGGTGACAGGAACAGCAATGGAGTTATATTGAAGTACAATATTTGAACAGGATGTTGATGTGTATCTATCATGTATTTTATCATGCATATTTTAGATGGTGGTTGGAAAACTTAAAAAAAATAAAAACTTGGGAGTTAAAGTATGCAAATATTTTCAGAATTTTTTGATTACAAAAAGCGCATTATACTGCACAAACTCCAGCCAAATGTTTTAAAGAAGCAGAAACAACTTTTGAATTCAGCAGTTCATTGTTTACAAAAATGGCCGCTCTCACTCAAATCAATGAATAACGAGCTTTCATAATTGCGAGGAAGGTCGTGACCTGATTGGGTGGAGCTTCTAATGTCAAATTGTCAATTCACTGTCATCATCATAAGGCTACGTCTTTGAAATTGGTGCACCTGCTGCTATAAAAATAAACTGTTTCCATGTGAAACACTTAAATTTCAACATCAACCAATGGTTCGTTAAGAGTTAAATACATTTGAGAAGTCAGTATATTATAATAGACATAGTTTATATTGCATAACATGATTTTGTGATAAAAATAAACAGAAAAACTACTTTTAATGTACAAGAGGAAAGTGCAGGGTAAGCATTGCTAAGCAAAGTTTGTGTCAGGCTGAGGACTTATGAAGTCCTATATTATACTTGCGTGTTTTATATAGTGATTCATTATTACTTTAAATCTTTATTCTAGAGAATATGCATTACACTTTATCAGTTTTAAATGAATTATTATCTTATTCCATTATCTTGCTATGAATGATTTAATCAAGGCTAAGATGGTGTCTTTTACAAATATGTTTGCTGTAATCAAACAATTTGTGACATTTATATCTATGGTCTTGTTTCTAATTATTTGTTATCATGTATTGTATTTAGTGAAAAAATTGAACAATTATTTTATCACATGCTAGCAGACACGGGATCAAATGCAAATGCATTTAAATGCGACTGATCCAGTATTTGCATTTGAAAATTTAGAGCCAAAAATATTTGCATTTACATTTAAATACATTTTAAAAGTACTTTAAAAATCAAATACTTTTCAAATACTCATAGCATTTAATTATGTCAATGAAAACTGTTATCAAAGCTGTGCTTGATTAAATTGTTGCTTGGTCTAGGCAGTTGATACAGATCAGGTGTATCAGCAGGCCTGCCACAGGGTCAGGTTAACAAGCATTTAATTGATAGTGTGTGGCTTAATCTAATTTTATTGAAAGACAGTGTCATAGTTTAGTGCATCAGTGGGCACAGGAAATGGAATATAGGATTAACCTGTGACAGGGAACAATTTAACAATGTGTGACCAATTAGAGCATGGTACTATCGACTCAATGAACTCCTTTAATTCTGGATAAACAATGGTCAAGTATAGCTCTTTTTATCATTATTTATTGTGCACGGGCACGAGGACATCAAGAGAATTAGAATACTTTTGAAAAATATTTGCATTTGCCATAAACAAAATGTATTTGCATTTGATCTTGAAATGTCAAAAGTATTTGCATTTAAATACTTTTCAATGTATTTGACCCCATGTCTGCATGCTAGTATAAATGTGTAATATAAGCATAGATATTGTTTATCTTGGGATGACAGTTTCTTGAAAAAGTTTAGAACAACATGAACTCTTTCAGAATCAAGTACAAGGTGAATGTGGCAATAGTGAACACAGAAAGCAGTACGACGACACGGGAGCGTTTCAACATCAACATCTGCCCTCAGTTTATGTAGTAAGTAGCAGTTATGTTGCTGTGTGTTCACATAGTTGCAAGGATAGGTAATAATTAGTATTGGCTACGTAATTTACTAGTAAAGTTGTGCATCCTCCGAGTAACACTATGTAGACAGACATAGAAAACGCTTTCTTGAGGTAGTTATACTGGACGTTTGTTATGAATGTAAATAGTTCTTCGTAATGCTGTGCATGGTTTCTGTAAGTTTGAACAATCATAGGAAACATGGAGGCACAAGACTGCAAACAATCATCTAATGTCTGGTATGAACCTTTAACTGGTAAGAACTCTTCACCAAGGGGGAATTAAAAAAAAATTAAAGCATTACTTTGCTTCCGAGTGGTTATAGACAGACCTCCGAGAGTTTGGTGCTTATAATGCAGTGTCTAGTTAGAAAAACTTAATATACATTCATAAATTATTTGCTAGCTTGCGTATAGTTAAATTTTATTCCGTTATTCACTATATATTTTACTTTTTTATTTGTAACATTTTGGCAACATGCATCTGTTTATCAGTCGAACAGCTAGTTAAACTACCACTGGATGCCAACCCAAGTCGGTCACATCATCTGTGTGCGAAGACTATTGTGCTGCCATCTTTGATAATGTTGTTCGAAAGTCTTACATTTTATTTATTTGTATTTTTGTAAAGGGGAACTACCTATTGCCGAGTTATTAACTTATATGCTTCTTTAATCAAATGATAGTTTGATCACCAAAAAATGACTCCTAGAAGATTTTTTAAACAAAGACGTGCTATTTTGTATTTATATATTAGCAAAAGTATTGGTCGTAACGATCATAGATAGCCTGCTATTGTTGTTTTTGCCAATTGTCACAACTTAAGTTTGCGCATGTTTCAGTTTCCGCCTGGGCAAGATGTACCAGTACACAGGCCAGAGCCACTCCATCAGAGCCCTTATGGCATTCGCAGAAGTTGGCTACAAAAACGCACCAGGCAAAAAGGTGCCTCAGCCACCGACTCCATTGTAAGTGTAATGCATTGTCCTGTCTGCCCAGTTTATGGGTCTGGTTATCAGCAGTTTTTATGTGAACCAAATCGCAGCACGGTTGAACAAATATCAACAATATAGTGCTGTTAAAACTGCTTCACACAATTTAGTTTTTAGAATTAGTTGGTGCCAGATGTAACCTATCTAGTATCCCCTAGTGCATGCTAGCTCATTGCTTAAATGTCGTTCTATTTTTAGTTTTGATAAAATCATTGGACAAACTACTAAATTATTTTCAACCCTGAAGGGTAGTTAAATTTATTTAGTATGAGTTAAATATTTAATTATGAGATGTATATACAACACAAATACAAAGTGATTTATAAAGGCAGAAAAAACTTTGGACAAAGGTTAGTGTTTATGAAACACTACAGTAAGGTGCAAAGAACACAAATAAATGGTTAAACTTTACTGCTATTGAGAGCAGATCGCTTTGAGCTGTCACCCTCAAATGTACGTCTTTGATGTTTCAGTGATCAACTCACCACCAATATCGTCTCGGCTTTGAAGGTAGGTTTTATACAAAATCTACTTTGACACTGTCAACATTTCTCCAGTTACATTACCAGATTGCAAAGTGAATTTCTTTGCTCGGTTTTACTTTTACTCTCCACAAGCTGGGTTTACGAGAGGCGATATCCACTGTCATTAGAAAGTGTCATATTGTACATGATGTAGCTTCAAAATAAGATCACTTCTGTTTCAAACAATATCGACACAATGGGTCAGAGCTGGTTGTAACAAAAGTACTTTTGCTTTGTTTCTTTACTTAAGTAGAACATTATACTTTATTTATATACAACACTCAAATTTCTTAGGTATACATGTTATGAAGTACAGTTATGTTTAATTCTATTGTAACAAATTACCCATTTTACATGTAGCTTGTCGGCTTAATAAGCATGATATTTTCCCACTGGCTGATTCACTAACATGAATCTGATTCACTAACATGAATCTGATTCACCAACATGAATCTGATTCACTAACATGAATCTGAGTCACTAACATGAATCTGATTCACTAACATGAATCTGATTCGCTAACATGAATCTGATTCGCTAACATGAATCTGATTCACTAACATGAATCTGATTCACTAACATGAATCTGATTCACTAACATGAATCTGAATGATCACAAGCTGTCGGTAAAAATATTATCTTAAGCAAAATTATTTACTTGTACTTCACGGACATTTTAAATGGCCTTTTACTGGACTAGTTTTTCCCAGTTGTACCTTTGCTCAAGTACAAACGAATTTACGAGCTCTGGCAGCAGGAATGGACAGTTTACATAGGAAAGTCACACTGCATTCTAGTTGCAAGTGTAACCCCGGCTTAACGGTAGTGCTAGACCAGATATAATGCATGCATGCACGCCCATGCACACAGAATGCATATCTCCATCGAATGTACACAATTTTAAATAGTGAGTGTCTGTACCATTAATCAAGATTTATTTTCACACCTGTGTAACACATGACTGAAACAAGCATTAATTTAGTTGAAGTAGAGAGAAGAATGTTGTAGCGATAACATACACTACCCGGGTACTAGTAGATAGCAGGACATATTTCCCCCGCCACAGTAAACCAGGTATTAAGTTGCACAGTCCTATTTGCACGCAAGCCAAAAATAGTTGTCCATGTCATATTCCATAAATTTAGTGATTTTTGCAGAAATGCATAACGTATAATCTTATCTTTCAATGTCCAGTTTACTTTCTTTGACAAACAATCCAAAACTAGTAAAATACAGGCATTTATCAACTTATAGATTAAAAAAACAATGTTTAGACAATACGAGTCAAAATTACCTTGTTTCTCAAAACGTGGCTATTTTAAAGTTTGCAATAAATAAAACTACTGAAGATACAAATGAAGCCTAATTTTAGAGCTCATCATCTGTCGAATAAAAAAAATAAAAAACTCCATCTCACAAGTTTGCTGCTTAGAACCCTCTCTGTTGTCTGCTTTTGCTTCATGTGCATACATGAAGTCATATTATAGACACTAATATGTACAGTGTACTTATACCCTATTTATGAGTGTAAATAAATAAATTTTTCTCTGCTTACAGACAAGCCCGACCTTCATAGCAGCCATCGCTGGTATAACGCTGGTGATTGTCGTGGTTGTTGTACTCGCAACAAAGAAGAGGAGGATCAAGTTTGAGTAGCGGACATCATTCCAGTCATTAATCATTTTAAAGGGAATGTACGGTTTTCATTGGTCAGGTTAATTGTACAATATTTTCATAATATTCGTTCAAAACTTGCATCATGAATATCCTGATCTCTCACCACATAACATTGTCAAAAATACATAATGCTGTGTTTATGACATATATAGATGACTTTACAGTAACTAAAACAAACCAATAAATTTTCACATTTGAAGTTTTCACTAGATGATGTATTGGTCTTTATTGTAAAACTCCCATTTTATATAATTTCTGATGGTAATCATCCAACAGGAATACAGATTAAAACACATTACATTGTTAATTTAGCTGTATTCTGAGATGAAACATTTTTTAGTTTTGCAATTGAATTATATGAAAGCTCTAACTTGCTGTGTAAAGGTTAGCCAAATGAAAAAATCATTGTACATTCACTTTAAATGTAAAACAGTACTTTGTGCTAAGTAGACCTACAGAAATGTCAACAAATATGTGATTGGTTATGAGATTTTGAACTACACTACACATACAACATTACACATAAAAAGTAAATAATAATTTTTTATCAACCACAATATAATTTGTTGATCTTGATATTTTGTTTGTGCGATTTTGTTCCGTATTTGTCAATGTGGTGTCATAATTACTATAAATAAAAAAATGCTGCCAACCTGACATGATACTATTAGAGAATGTGGTAATTAAGAAGTCATATTTTCCATATTATATAAACAAGCCATGTAAACAAAATATGTAAACTGTTTATAAGCAACCACATATTTGGGTACTGGTCTTATAACTTTGGTAATTATTATGAAACGACAAAGTGCTATCATTCTTTTTGGTTGAAGAAATACAATTTGAAAAGACTAATACTCAAAGGTTTCATGTTCTTGGTCAACTTTGCCGCTGGTACGACTAATATACTCTCACCAAACATAAACCCAATCAGATATATAGTTAACTGTGGTAGTTTGGGATACAAATTTAGCTGGTTGTAGAGATTTCACCGGTTATAAGTAGAACCCTGTTTTAGTATCATGAAGACAATAACACTAGAGCACTACTGCCCTAGGGTTGTTTGTCCCAATTCCATTTAGTAATATGTTGATATTATACACATTTGTTTGTTTAGGCAGATATTAAAAGTATTTAGTCAGAGTTACTTGATTGTTGTTGCTTTACAATCAACTGTTTAATGTACATCCATGAAATGTTTCATGTTCCAAAGATTATATTATATATTGCACCATGAAAAGAAATTGTGTTGGCATTACAGCTACTATTTCTATCAAATACCCTTTAAAAAGTATGCATCGTAATAAAGGATGATTTTGTGACCATACTAGTTATTTTGTGACTATACTATAGTTATTTGTGGCTATGAAGGCAATAAAACAGTGTTTTGTGTTTATCTCCTGAAATTAATAGATGATCTTTGGGTGTTCTGATGGACACAATAACAATCACTGTTAAAACAACTTTGTCTGTTCATCTTTTATTAACATAATGTTCTTAATATAGAATAAATATGTTGTGAAAAGTGTGCTAAATTGTTTAAATAAACAAGAACATTATAAAACATTCAAATAGTACACACCAGCTACAGTGGAGGCTTCCAAGTTCCTGCAATTGCTCATTGATGTTAGGAATGTGCATCTCATTGCCATAATCCATAGTGAATAGGACAAAGTATGCCTGATCCAGTCTGGAAACATTGTTAGCAATTTATTGGATAGACGAGCCTATTGTGCCAGCATTATAATTTTATTATGGTTCTCATGAAAATAGAAGGCTGGCATGATGAGGCAAAATTCAGTTCCAAAAAAAATGTGCACACGCTTATGTATATAATTATTTGTTCTCTTAAAGGATGAATAGTGTATAGCAATATATAACTTCTAAAAACTCAACACCCATGCATGGCAAGAACTAGCACAATTTAGTATGGATGAAACAAAATTCAAATTGTCTGACATGCATTAATTTCCAAATCCTTCTGAGCCATTTTATCAGAAATTTGCATAAATGAAACAGCTATTTAGAAGAATCAAATTACTCTTGCCCGATGCAATTGTGTTTAAGCAAAATCCACCATATCTAGGCAGTCACAGCTCTTCTTGTTACAAAACTTCAAATAAAATATGAACATTTTGTGATGTAGAATTTTTGTCTTGCAATATTTTGACAATTTCTCAATGTTATAACATGGAGAGCAATATTATGGAGAAGTTCTGAAAATTTCAAAGGATTCGGTTGGGAAATAGCCGAGATCTACGCAATAAGAGAAGTCAGTTCAGTGAAATAATTGTACTGTAGAAAAACGACGTCAAAGTTTGTGAACATTTCAACAATGAATTGTATAACAACAAATAGACACAGAGTCCTGAAATTACAAACGTGTGTCCTCCAAATGATGTTCTTTCTGAGGATGTAAAGTTCAAGATTATAGACTGAAAAGTAAATTTTTTATCAAACATACTTTGTGAAGCACAAATAAGAATTATATTTGAAAAACGTAACTTGATGTAATGTTCACAGTTCATTATAATTGTATATGCACTGTTCTGCTGGAGCCTAAAACACCCCTCCACCATAGTTAGTCGGTGCAGATTCCGCCACCCATGTACTTGCAATATGCCTGGCTTGCCTAGCCTCCTTCGACGCTGTCATAGCCTGGCCCTTAGCCTAACTGAGGCGTCGTCGGTCGGCCTTCTCGGCAGATGCCAACAAGTGGGCACCTGTTGGCACCTGTATCACCTCACAGAGGTTCCTCATTGTCACCTCGATGCCAGCGTTGAATACCGAGACTGCGCTGCAGGTGGCGGAGACAACGCGCTCGAGTCCAACGAAGCTCGTCTTTGGGCACTTGTGCCACACCACTGAGTGGACGCTTTCATTTGCATTCTGCGTCTTCCCCAGCGTGCAGCACTTGAGGAGGTCTACATGGGCCAGCCGGGTGTAGACGTCCTTGACGTGCTCAGCAACGTCGGGTGCAAGCGGCGTACCCACATTCGTCCGGTGTGGGCCTGGCTCCTGCCTTCTCATAGAAGCACCAGCTGTCGGCTCCCACCGGGCAGACGTGAGGGTGGAGTTGAGCACGGTGTCACACTCTGTGCACACAGTCTCCATCGCTGCAACAAGGCCAAGTCGGTGGTCGGTGACACGGATCACCAACGACGCAGCACCACACTGCAGACACAGCAGACCTTTCACGAGTGTTGACAGCATGCTCGATCGAGTGATGACAGTCGTGATGTCACTCGCTGTCTCGGGCACATCCTCAGTGTCGCTGCCATCATCTCGAAAAGTCGTCCTGAAGGAGAACTTCCTTTCTGTTGCCGAAGTTGATGGCTGGGGTTCAGTAACCTGCGAACAAATTATATATTATAATAACATAATGGTTGATAAATATATAATATTCAGTTCACAGTAAATACTATATTTGAAAATACATTATTTGTTTTGCAGTTTCCTCAAGTTATAAACAAGTGTGATTTTCCAAATATTCCTGCATTTTATAACAGCCTATATAACAGGTCATTGGTGTGACATAAAGCTAGTACATGGCTGTACTATAAATTACAAGAATAAGTCTAGCCTAGCCTCCCTGCCAGCAAACTTGTAATTCCATTCACCATTGAAATTAGCAGTATTATTTTTATGACATAGCAAGTCATTTGTATTCATAGCCTGGGTACATTAGCCAAATATAATGTGATAAAAATGTACATGCACACGAACTGGTATTTTGTCAGCCAAAAGTAAAAAATGAATAATACCTGGCTGACAGGAGACTGACGGGTGTCGCTCGCGTCACTGTCCGAGTCGGATCCTGTCTTCGACCGGAGAAAATGCTGCCGCCGCCAATATGGCCGTCGATGGAGCCCGTGCAAGCCTAAGTTGCAGTCGCCTGCGCTTTCGACCCTTCCCGAAAGTAGCGATGTGCTTCTTCCTACCATCCGGCATGGTGTCGTGCGTAGAATATATTTTATAACAGCGGCGAATAAATGGCGTAGAACGATAGCGATTGTAAACAAACTGAGCCGAGTTCGTGCACTTGACCGATCAGCGCATGCGTATCCAGTCACGTGCGTCATTCTATCCAATCACTGCCGTAGATGGGCGGGTTTGGGTCGGTTGATACGGTTAGATTGGGGTCATTCTAACCGGAATATCTCGGAAACAGCCGAAAATGCTAGATAGCCAGTGGAACCATGATACAGTGCGATAGTGAAGCTGTCTGGTGGTATGCGACATGTCAACAAAGGTTCAAGATGGCGGAAGGTACACGCGATCGAAAACAAGCGATTTTTCGATCGGCGCTGCTTCATTGCACATAAACAAAAGAAACCAGATAGTAGGGCTCTTGCTAAATCATGTTTTTAATGCATTTATCGTATTCAGTCATAGTAACAACATGCACATATTGAAAGTTGGATAACTTTATTATACGAATATCTCGAAACTGGAAATTCGCCAAAAATAAATTTTTGGACCACAGAAATGGGAAATCCAGGGTGTCGTGTCCCCTTAACCAATGGGGATTACAAAAATAAAGGCGCTACGATTCTTCCGAGGTGTCCTAGATTAATATGGACACTGATCACTAGCTCTGATAATGAAGTGCCACAAGTGACGAGAGGGCTGTATGAGTCCACACATCATCATCGTGTAGACTGTGGTGAGAGATACTCTGCCGCCAGTCTATGCAGAAACTTGTACTGGATCTACAACAGGAGGCAAGTAATCAATGTTAAGGGCGGTTTCTCTGCTTAAAGTTTAGCATGCAGGAATATCCCAATAACACCGAGCACAACTGTACATTACAGAAAGCCTTTATTGTGTCAAGAATAACTGTTCGACTCGGTTCTCAGGACCGCTGAAAGCACTTTACATGTCACCTCAGGCAGACTTGTTCATTTTTACACCAACTGTACTTCCCCAGAAAGCATTAAGCCATATTTCAATTACTGCACAAAGACCTATTTATTTATATATATATATATATACATACATATAACCAGGTGCTCATTTTTACTGCTGAGGAAATGGGGAGTGTACAAACTGTCCCATTAATATATACGGTTTCATTTTGTAAATAGCAACATGTAACTTTTTTCAACTTGTTCTTTGCTGTACTAGATTTTAGATAAATAAACATGCAGTATGCACATACGAAGATGATTATGGTAGAGCGAAGAGAGACGTACGAGAGAATCGATGGCGTGAGGCTGCTTGTTGCGGACATGTTGGGCCGAGTGAAAGACATCCACAAACTGGTCAACCGTGAGTGAGCCGAGCAGGTGACTCGCCGCACAGAAGAGACCGCTGCGATTCACGCCGTTCCTGCCGAGAGAGGATGTACTACTGAGACACACTGTAACAAGCTAAGTGTGCACTGAAGACTGGCAATGTGACTACCTTCATTTAATATTACTTCAAAATTATTTGCAATTACCAAATATTATCAGTAGTACAATACAATACAATACAACTTTATTGATCCCAACATTGAGAAATTGCCCGTCTGCCGTCAACTCTAGTGCATAAAAACAAAATCAACCCTCATGCACTCATACATAAAAAATAGTAATACAAACAAGTATTTTACAGCAGTACCAGCTCAGTTCAAGCATTCACTAAGTAATCATAGAAATCAATTACTATAACTTAGTTTCGGTATCACATTTACACACCCACACACTGTATGTATAGAAGACAGTAGCCGGAGCAGCGACATCAGCATCTATCTGTCTATGTGCATTGAAAATGTGTATTGCAGACGGTATGAATGAATTCCTAGCGTGTGGTTCTAGTGCGTGGAGCTCTGTGTCTGTTACTCCTGTCTATCCGTCTGCCGTCAAATTCAGGTCTGAGTGGGTGGGTATCGTCTGCCGTCTGTACTCTGTCCATTATCCGTCTTTCATGTGTGGATATGAAAGTGACCTGTCCCCTCCCTACAATCCCACTTGCTTTCCTAATATATTTCTCTAGCCTGTTCCTGTCCTGATTGCTGATATTGCCACTCCAGCACACTGCACCAAAGTAAAGCACACTGTTCATTGTTGAAGTATAAAACATTTGCAGCCGTTTTTGGCGTACATTAAAGGATCTCGGTTTCTGTAAGAAATACAACAGACTATACAGTTTCTTCATAATTGCATCAGTGTTTGGCTTCCATGACAGTTTGCTGTCTAGTACTATGTCCAAATACTTGTACTCATCCACCTTTTCCACTACTTCTCCTTTCATGACCATGTCTCTATAATTCTTACTCTTCTTTCTAAAATCAACTATGAGTTCTTTGGTCTTACCCACATTGAGCTGGAGGTAGCTGTCATCACACCATTCCACAAACCTATCCACTTCTCGGTGATGCCATGACCATTTCCCTTGAGGAATGGAGGCCATACCATATAATTTGTTCCACCCTTTTGATGAAGCGTTTACATTTATCATGATCATCTTTACATTCTCTCCCCCTCAGCTCTTTCAGGATCTTTCTTAACATTATCTCTCCAGCTTAATTTTGGTTTTCATCTTTTCCATTTACCACTTCCTGTTGTTTTCCATGCTCATCACCCTTTATGGAGTAGTCAACTATTAACGTTAATATTGTTTTTTCTAGAAGGATGAAATTATTATAAACTAAATTCATGTAACTTCATAGGAGATAGATTCCAAGTATCTCACTACAGTGCTGATGTACATGACTACTTTCTTCCTCTGGCCCAGGCTGAGGCTCGCCTCGATACTGGGCCTCGATTTTGTTTTCCTTCTTCCCTTCCTTCCTCCACCTCCCAGACATCTCCACTCCCCCCGACACTCATGCTCCACTCCTGCCATCTCAGTGATGGTTTCCTTCTTCTACCCTCCACTCCGAGAGCTTCTGCTCTCTTTGTTAGATCCCTTTCCATTCATTCTCTCTCACACTCCTCCCTCAACTCCTCCATTCTTCACTTGTCGACTGTCTTCATTCACTCCAACAACAATAATAATTTTACGGCCATTTCTGTGCGCCATAAATCGGGCAATTATTACCATTCAGAGGCGCATTACAATCCTAAAACATGGCATGTAGCTATTAAGATTATTAAATAAAAGCATTAAAATATATATCTATAATAAATAAAGATAATAATAATAAAAACAATTAATACTTAATTCTTCTCATCCAGTATATAATATTCTTAAACTAGTGAATTAATAATAGTTTGTTAGAGACCATCACATGATGCAGACAATATTAACCATACATTTTTATTTTATCGCAGACTTGTATTTCAAAAGCTTCCACTCACAAGCACTGTAGAATGACCGGTCCAGTGCAGTCACCCTCACTCACTGGCCGGTTGACCAGTTCCATCAGACTCAGCAGTGTGTTGGTGCTGCTGGGCAGACAGTCAGTCTTTGGCCAGCCGGATATCAGCTGGTACTGTCTCACCTTGTGAACCGTCTTTGGCTAGAATAGAGTGAAGACTGAAGCTGAGGTGAACACAGCCTAATATATGCACCAACTTAGTATGTCTGTTTCACAAGGGAATTACCTCTCCAAGGGTCTCTTGTGACCATGGTGTAAGTTGTGGGGCGCAGTGGTGCAGTAGTTAGAGCGTCAGACTCTCAGTCGACATAACCTGGCTACATTTGTAAAGCACAACAAAAATTCTAGCCACTTTACGACAATTCCTCTAGGAACCATGGCAGGGAGAAGTAAAACGTAAAGGTCAGTTCTTATATAGCGCAGTATCATGTCAGGACTGCTCAAAGCACTTTACACTTTACTCCCTGACAGACCTGTTCTTATATAGTGCAGTATCATGTCAGGACTGCTCAAAGCACTTTACACTTTACTCCCTGGCAGACCTGTTCTTATATAGTGCAGTATCATGTCAGGACTGTTCAAAGCACTTTACACTTTACTCCCTGGCAGACCTGTTCTTATATAGCGCAGTATCATGTCAGGACTGTTCAAAGCGCTTTACACTTTACTCCCTGGCAGACCTGTTCTTATATAGCGCAGTATCATGTCAGGACTGCTCAACACACTTTACACTTTACTCCCTGGCAGACCTGTTCTTATATAGTGCAGTATCATGTCAGGACTGCTCAAAGCGCTTTACTCCCTGACAAACCTGTTCTTATATAGCGCAGCGCAGTATCATGTCGGGACTGCTCAAAGCGCTTTACTCCCTGACAGACCTGTTCTTATATAGCACAATATCATGTCGGGACTGCTCAAAGCACTTTACACTTTACTCCCTGGCAGACCTGTTCTTATATAGTGCAGTATCATGTCAGCACTGTTCAAAGCGCTTTACACTTTACTCCCTGACAGACCTGTTCTTATATAGCGCAGTATCATGTCAGGACTGCTCAAAGCACTTTACACTTTACTCCCTGGCAGACCTGTTCTTATATAGTGCAGTATCATGTCAGGACTGTTCAAAGCGCTTTACTCTCCCTGACAGACCTGTTCTTATATAGCGCAGTATCATGTCAGGACTGCTCAAAGCACTTTACACTTTACTCCCTGACAGACCTGTTCTTATATAGCGCAGTATCATCAGGACTGCTCAAAGCGCTTTACATTTTACTCCCTGACAGACCTGTTCTTATATAGCGCAATATCATGTCAGGACTGCTCAAAGCACTTTACACTTTACTCCCTGACAGACCTGTTCTTATATAGCGCAGTATCATGTCAGGACTGCTCAAAGCGCTTTACTCCCTGACAGACCTGTTCTTATATAGTGCAGTATCATGTCAGGACTGCTCAAAGCGCTTTACTCCCTGACAGATCTGTTCTTATATAGCGTAGCGCAGTATCATGTCGGGACTGCTCAAAGCGCTTTACTCCCTGACAGACCTGTTCTTATATAGCACAATATCATGTCGGGACTGCTCAAAGCGCTTTACTCCCTGACAGACCTGTTCTTATATAGTGCAGTATCATGTCAGGACTGCTCAAAGCGCTTTACTCCCTGACAAACCTGTTCTTATATAGTGCAGCGCAGTATCATGTCGGGACTGCTCAAAGCGCTTTACTCCCTAACAGACCTGTTCTTATATAGCGCAGTATCATGTCAGGACTGCTCAAAGCGCTTTACTCCCTTCCCTAACAGACCTGTTCTTATATAGCGCAGTATCATGTCAGGACTGCTCAAAGCGCTTTACACTTTACTCCCCGACAGACCTGTTCATTTGAACACCATCTCGACTTCTCCAAAAAGCATTCAGCCACTCTGCAATTACTACATGAAGATTATTTGTAAAAAAATATCCACCATTGTCTATAACCAGGTTTTCATTCATACAGTTGAGTGAACGATGTAGAGTGAACAAACTGGGACAAGGTTTGAAACAGCAGCAAGAGGTTTCAAACCAGGAATCTCTTTCAGGAAGAATAACAGCATAAAGATATCAGTTTGATTTATGCCATGTGCCTCCAATACAAAAGTATAAGCAATAATGGTACATTCTTATGAAGTGCAGTATCCAGTCTTTAAACCATATCAAAATAATTCCTGGTTTCTCATCAGAAGTTTGTCAAGTAAATGAGTGGTGCAGTTTTTATTTTTAGTACGCCGATGGGGATGTTAGAGACTATAAAAGGAGCTATCCTCAACAACGAACAACTGAAGATGTGTACCTGAGTGCACACACTACAAGCAGCAAACTAATTTGGTCTGATACAAATCATAGTTTTCAAGTATTGCACCAGAACATGTATTTAGATGAATAATATTCCATATAAAAAAAAAAAATTCAGGCACATATTTAAAAATGCACACACTAATAAGAAAGAGTATACCTTCGCTGTGATGTAGACACTGAACTGTCGTTCAATTATGTCTTCTATAATGTTGTTGTGCTCACTCAACAATGTAACTGTCAGCTTCCCATGAGACTTGACGGGGACTTCTTCACCAGGCCAGTAACTTCCCTGTGCCAACAAATGAGAGCTTGATTTTTATATGTAAAAATAAAACATTTTAAATGTATGAAGCGAGACCTTTTTATCATAAATTATGTTTTATATATATTCTATATTATGTCTACAACATCAGTGACCTCATGTTTTTTTAAATAAAAACAATATTTTTGTTATATGCCTTGATGGTCATCTGGTTATGAATACTGACAATGTAAACATGATGTTTGAGGGGAAAGTAAACTAATGACAATCAAATTAATATTAAATTAATTCTGGACATCTGGGAAATTAATATTTATACTTCATAGCATACAACATGGTATTATAATATAAATCATTAGACACTGCATTTAATACAGAACCATTTATGCAAGCAACAACACAGAGTCCAATATAGTGATGAAAAAAGGCCAAATGAATGACGTTTATTTATTAACGTGATAAGAGAGAAATGTGGGCTCGACATCCCAAGGCCAGGCCTGTGACTGAGCCCATGCTAGTCTCCTGTACCTCAGGTTGACCGAGCCCACATTTCGGCACATAAAACAAGCAGTATTGGTATACATGATATCATATATCAAACAATGTCATTACTGCTAAAATCACCATAGACCTACTGCACAGTATAATACTAGCCAAGCACACCAGTCAACCACACCAAATCTAAAACCAACACTACCCGCTGACGCATTACACTATATATAACTGAGGCTAAACCTTAAAAGTGGGGACGATTATGCCTGTCCTACCTAACTAAAATCATCAGTGGAAGAGAAGCAGCTGTCTCCGCATCAAAACCCCGTGAACACATTGTCCACCTGAACTAAGAAAATGGGGAAAGCATTGAGATATGCTGACGACCTTTCCACTAATGATACATGTGTTTTTCTAATCTAGTGGTCGGGATGGGGACGCTGCTACACCGTTTCTCGCTATTATTATGCGAGCGATTACTTTACGTACTATCGTTAAGTTGAATTAGCATATAATTAGAATAATCCACTGGGCCAATCATCACTTGTCTGCATTGTTGCCCGCACAAATGAGAGTATGCTGCACCGGCACAATGCGGCATACATGTTTTTGTGCGGGCAACAATGCAGACAAGTGATGATTGGCCCAGTGGATTATTCTAATTATATGCTAATTCAACTTAGCCGTGGGCGCAAAGGACCAATCAGCGCATAGTAGTAGCGCGCAGTTGTAGCGCGCGCTAGAAGTTGGCCACTTTGGTTTGAGAGAGCAAACTATTCGGTTGAGTTTTGCGTTCTGTTACTGCGTTTTCATTGGCGTCATTTTTTCACATCGTCATCACCAAGTTTTGCGTTGCGTTTCCTCTGCGTCGGATCTTCCACGGAAGGTGATTGCGGGACACTTCGGCCGGTTCCAGCTGAGTATTTTCGTTGTTTGTAATTCCCTTTGTTGGCCGCCATTTTGTGCGTAGGGTTCGTCGCTGGCCTTTACCATGTCAGTGGCGAATTCAGAGATCGCTTCTTCGCCGTGTAAAGTTTTAGTTTTAGGCCACAGTCATGTATATTGGGTGGGCGCATTTGTGCAGTCGGCAAGGGTTGTTTGCCGAGTTCGCGGTGCACGGCCGACCCTGCGATATCTCATATGAGGGCATTCGCGGGGCTCGGTTCGCTACACTGTTGGCTCCGGCGACGATGGCCCGAATTGTCGCCCGTCGTGCGGACGTTGTAGTCGTGCACATTGGAGGGAATGACATTACTGGGACTCCCATTCTAATTGCACTGGACGTTCAGCGTCTGGCGCGACGGCTGATCAGTTCGGGCGTGCGTCGTGTGGTGATTTGCCAGGTTTGCCGGCGGCAGAAATGGCGCCATGGTAGCTATGAGGTGGGTGCCGCTCAGGTTATGGAGATAAATCGGTACCTGGAGGCGTTTTGCCAGGATTCTGAGGGGATAATTTTCTGGAGGCATAAGCGCCTGTGGAACAGTGTCCGGGACGTTTTTCGACGGGATGGGGTGCATTTTTCCGACACCGGCAACTACCGGCTATACCGTAGTAGGCGGGGCGCGATATTCAAGGCTGTGGGGCAGATCTTTGGTTAATGGGGTAAATCTTGGTAGGCGGGGCACATCCTTGGTTAGTGGGGCAAATCTTTGGTTAAAACATCGCTCTGACCACGCGGAACTAGCATAACCGGGCGGCATTCCTAGGCTAAAAGAAATAGTATAGGTCACTTTGAATAAAATGTTTCGCAATTGTCGGTCGTTGTAGCGTGTTCACATGGTAGTCCTTTTTATAAATGATGGTATGGTTACACGCACTGTCGTGCTACGTCACTATTTTGCTATTTGGTGCAATATGTTGTAGTATCCACACTAATTTGTCGTTTTACTATCTGCTGCTCAGATCTTACATCGTCACACACGCTGTAACCCTCTCTCACACGCTACGTAGTGCTGTCGCGTTTTCACACAGTAGTCCTTGTTTATAAATGATGATATGGCTACACGCAAGGTAGTGCTACGTCACAGTTTGTTGCGTGTCAACACAGTATACCTTCGTTTCCAATTTGCTGCTCTGGCAGATTTTGGAGTTACACATTCTGTCATGCTCTCTCACACGTAACGTAGTGCTCTGTCACTGGTTGCTGCTTTGGCAGTTTATTGCGTTTCAACACAGTATACGGCTTTATAAATGATGGTATGGTTACACGCAATGTAGTGCTACGTCACTGTTTTGCTGCCTGGTGCAGTTTGTTGCGTGTCAACACAGTATACCTTCGTTTCCAAATGCTGCTCTGGCAGATTGTGGAGTTACACATTCTGTCATGCTCTCTCACACGTAACGTAGTGCTTTGTCACTGTTTGCTGCTTTGGCAGTTTGTTGCGTTTCACACAGTATACGGTTTTTATAAATGATGGTATGGGTACACGCAACGTAGTGCTACGTCACTGTTTTGCTGCAGTTTGTTGCGTGTCGACACAGTATACCTTCTTTTCCACTTTGCTGCTCTGGCAGACTTTGGAGTTACACATTCTGTCATGCTCTCTCACACGTAACGTAGTGCTTTGTCACTGTTTGCTGCTTGTTGCATTTCACACAGTATACGGTTTTTATAAATGACGGTATGGGTACACGCAACGTAGTGCTACGTCACTGTTTTGCTGCCTTGTGCAGTTTGTTGCGTGTCAACATAGTATACCATTGTTTCTAATTTGCTGCTCGGGCAGAT
>CM034532.1:36759674-36779564 GCA_020002185.1 Paraescarpia echinospica | reverse complement strand
GACAAGCCCGACCTTCATAGCAGCCATCGCTGGTATAACGCTGGTGATTGTCGTGGTTGTTGTACTCGCAACAAAGAAGAGGAGGATCAAGTTTGAGTAGCGGACATCATTCCAGTCATTAATCATTTTAAAGGGAATGTACGGTTTTCATTGGTCAGGTTAATTGTACAATATTTTCATAATATTCGTTCAAAACTTGCATCATGAATATCCTGATCTCTCACCACATAACATTGTCAAAAATACATAATGCTGTGTTTATGACATATATAGATGACTTTACAGTAACTAAAACAAACCAATAAATTTTCACATTTGAAGTTTTCACTAGATGATGTATTGGTCTTTATTGTCAAACTCCCATTTTATATAATTTCTGATGGTAATCATCCAACAGGAATACAGATTAAAACACATTACATTGTTAATTTAGCTGTATTCTGAGATGAAACATTTTTTAGTTTTGCAATTGAATTATATGAAAGCTCTAACTTGCTGTGTAAAGGTTAGCCAAATGAAAAAATCATTGTACATTCACTTTAAATGTAAAACAGTACTTTGTGCTAAGTAGACCTACAGAAATGTCAACAAATATGTGATTGGTTATGAGATTTTGAACTACACTACACATACAACATTACACATAAAAAGTAAATAATAATTTGTTATCAACCACAATATAATTTGTTGATCTTGATATTTTGTTTGCGATTTTGTTCCGTATTTGTCAATGTGGTGTCATAATTACTATAAATAAAAAAATGCTGCCAACCTGACATGATACTATTAGAGAATGTGGTAATTAAGAAGTCATATTTTCCATATTATATAAACAAGCCATGTAAGCAAAATATGTAAACTGTTTATAAGCAACCACATATTTGGGTACTGGTCTTATAACTTTGGTAATTATTATGAAACGACAAAGTGCTATCATTCTTTTTGGTTGAAGAAATACAATTTGAAAAGACTAATACTCAATGGTTTCATGTTCTTGGTCAACTTTGCCGCTGGTACGACTAATATACTCTCACCAAACATAAACCCAATCAGATATATAGTTAACTGTGGTAGTTTGGGATACAAATTTAGCTGGTTGTAGAGATTTCACTGGTTATAAGTAGAACCCTGTTTTAGTATCATGAAGACAATAACACTAGAGCACTACTGCCCTCAGATTGTTTGTCCCAATTCCATTTAGTAATATGTTGATATTATACACATTTGTTTGTTTAGGCAGATATTAAAAGTATTTAGTCAGAGTTACTTGATTGTTGTTGCTTTACAAACAACTGTTTAATGTACATCCATGAAATGTTTCATGTTCCAAAGATTATATTATATATTGCACCATGAAAAGAAATTGTGTTGGCATTACAGCTACTATTTCTATCAAATACCCTTTAAAAAGTATGCATCGTAATAAAGGATGATTTTGTGACCATACTAGTTATTTTGTGACTATACTATAGTTATTTGTGGCTATGAAGGCAATAAAACAGTGTTATGTGTTTATCTCCTGAAATTAATAGATGATCTTTGGGTGTTCTGATGGACACAATAACAATCACTGTTAAAACAACTTTGTCTGTTCATCTTTTATTAACATAATGTTCTTAATATAGAATAAATATGTTGTGAAAAGTGTGCTAAATTGTTTAAATAAACAAGAACATTATAAAACATTCAAATAGTACACACCAGCTACAGTGGAGGCTTCCAAGTTCCTGCAATTGCTCATTGATGTTAGGAATGTGCATCTCATTGCCATAATCCATAGTGAATAGGACAAAGTATGCCTGATCCAGTCTGGAAACATTGTTAGCAATTTATTGGATAGACGAGCCTATTGTGCCAGCATTATAATTTTATTATGGTTCTCATGAAAATAGAAGGCTGGCATGATGAGGCAAAATTCAGTTCCAAAAAAAATGTGCACACGCTTATGTATATAATTATTTGTTCTCTTAAAGGATGAATAGTGTATAGCAATATATAACTTCTAAAAACTCAACACCCATGCATGGCAAGAACTAGCACAATTTAGTATGGATGAAACAAAATTCAAATTGTCTGACGCATTAATTTCCAAATCCTTCTGAGCCATTTTATCAGAAATTTGCATAAATGAAACAGCTATTTAGAAGAATCAAATTACTCTTGCCCGATGCAATTGTGTTTAAGCAAAATCCACCATATCTAGGCAGTCACAGCTCTTCTTGTTACAAAACTTCAAATAAAATATGAACATTTTGTGATGTAGAATTTTTGTCTTGCAATATTTTGACAATTTCTCAATGTTATAACATGGAGAGCAATATTATGGAGAAGTTCTGAACATTTCAAAGGATTCGGTTGGGAAATAGCCGAGATCTACGCAATAAGAGAAGTCAGTTCAGTGAAATAATTGTATTGTAGAAAAACGACGTCAAAGTTTGTGAACATTTCAACAATGAATTGTATAACAACAAATAGACACAGAGTTCTGAAATTACACACGTGTCCTCCAAATGATGTTCTTTCTGAGGATGTAAAGTTCAAGATTATAGACTGAAAAGTAAAATTTTTATCAAACATACTTTGTGAAGCACAAATAAGAATTATATTTGAAAAACGTAACTTGATGTAATGTTCACAGTTCATTATAATTGTATATGCACTGTTCTGTTGGAGCCTAAAACACCCCTCCACCATAGTTAGTCGGTGCAGATTCCGCCACCCGTGTACTTGCAATATGCCTGGCTTGCCTAGCCTCCTTCGACGCTGTCATAGCCTGGCCCTTAGCCTAACTGAGGCGTCGTCGGTCGGCCTTCTCAGCAGATGCCAACAAGTGGGCACCTGTTGGCACCTGTATCACCTCACAGAGGTTCCTCATTGTCACCTCGATGCCAGCGTTGAATACCGAGACTGCGCTACAGGTGGCGGAGACAACGCGCTCGAGTCCAACGAAGCTCGTCTTTGGGCACTTGTGCCACACCACTGAGTGGACGCTTTCATTTGCATTCTGCGTCTTCCCCAGCGTGCAGCACTTGAGGAGGTCTACATGGGCCAGCCGGGTGTAGACGTCCTTGACGTGCTCAGCAACGTCGGGTGCAAGCGGCGTACCCACATTCGTCCGGTGTGGGCCTGGCTCCTGCCCGGTGGCGAGTGCCTTCTCATAGAAGCACCAGCTGTCAGCTCCCACCGGGCAGACGTGAGGGTGGAGTTGAGCACGGTGTCACACTCTGTGCACACAGTCTCCATCGCTGCAACAAGGCCAAGTCGGCGGTTGGTGACACGGATCACCAACGACGCAGCACCACACTCCAGACACAGCAGACCCTTCACGAGTGTTGACAGCATGCTCGATCGAGTGGTGACAGTCGTGATGTCACTCGCTGTCTCGGGCACATCCTCAGTGTCGCTGCCATCATCTCGAAAAGTCGTCCTGAAGGAGAACTTCCTTTCTGTTGCCGAAGTTGATGGCTGGGGTTCAGTAACCTGCGAACAAATTATATATTATAATAACATAATGGTTGATAAATATATAACATTCAGTTCACAGTAAATACTATATTTGAAAATACATTATTTGTTTTGCAGTTTCCTCAAGTTATAAACAAGTGTGATTTTCCAAATATTCCTGCATTTTATAACAGCCTATATAACAGGTGATTGGTGTGACATAAAGCTAGTACATGGCTGTACTATAAATTACAAGAATAAGTCTAGCCTAGCCTCCCTGCCAGCAAACTTGTAATTCCATTCACCATTGAAATTAGCAGTATTATTTTTATGACATAGCAAGTCATTTGTATTCATAGCCTGGGTACATTAGCCAAATGTAATGTGATAAAAATGTACAGGCACACGAACTGGTATTTTGTCAGCCAAAAGTAAAAAATGAATAATACCTGGCTGACAGGAGACTGACGGGTGTCGCTCGCGTCACTGTCCGAGTCGGATCCTATGTCTTCGACCGGAGAAAATGCTGCCGCCGCCAATATGGCCGTCGATGGAGCCCGTGCAAGCCTAAGTTGCAGTCGCCTGCGCTTTCGACCCTTCCCGAAAGTAGCGATGTGCTTCTTCCTACCATCCGGCATGGTGTCGTGCGTAGAATATATTTTATAACAGCGGCGAATAAATGGCGTAGAACGATAGCGATTGTAAACAAACTGAGCCGAGTTCGTGCACTTGACCGATCAGCGCATGCGTATCCAGTCACGTGCGTCATTCTATCCAATCACTGCCGTAGATGGGCGGGTTTGGGTCGGTTGATACGGTTAGATTGGGGTCATTCTAACCGGAATATCTCGGAAACAGCCGAAAATGCTAGATAGCCAGTGGAACCATGTTGCAGTGCGATAGTGAAGCTGTCTGGTGGTATGCGACATGTCAACAAAGGTTCAAGATGGCGGAAGGTACACGCGATCGAAAACAAGAGATTTTTCTATCAGCGCTGCTTCATTGCACATAAACAAAAGAAACCAGATAGTAGGGCTCTTGCTAAATCATGTTTTTATTGCATTTATCGTATTCAGTCATAGTAACAATATGCACATATTGAAAGTTAGATAACTTTATTATACGAATATCTCAAAACTGGAAATTCGCCAAAATTAAATTTTTGGACCACAGAAATGGGAAATCCAGGGTGTCGTGTCCTCTTAACCAATGGGGATTACAAAAATAAAGGCGCTACGATTCTTCCGAGGTGTCCTAGATTAATTGCTGCTAGTTTGGCGCCCAATTTGCAAATCGTGTAGAACTAAAGGGTTAAGTTCACGCACACACACATACGCTAGCTCAATTATAGTTGCACAGATGTTATGAATATAATGTTTCACATCACAGGGCATGCGTGATACATTGAACATAGTCTACAGAGATTGTTTCCTCTGTTCTAAGCAACCGGTCCGGGCTTTATCTATGACATATTTTCCTCATGGTGTTCAAGGAAAGATCCCACACAAGGAAATTAAAAATAATGTGGACTCACTAAGCCACTGGTATTGACCTACAAAATTAATATGGACACTGATCACTAGCTCTGATAATGAAGTACCACAAGTGACGAGAGGGCTGTATGAGTCCACACATCATCATCGTGTAGACTGTGGTGAGAGATACTCTGCCGCCAGTCTATGCAGAAACTTGTACTGGATCTACAACAGGAGGCAAGTAATCAATGTTAAGGGCGGTTTCTCTGCTTAAAGTTTAGCATGCAGGAATATCCCAATAACACCGAGCACAACTGTACATTACAGAAAGCCTTTATTGTGTCAAGAATAACTGTTCGACTCGGTTCTCAGGACCGCTGAAAGCACTTTACATGTCACCTCAGGCAGACTTGTTCATTTTTACACCAACTGTACTTCCCCAGAAAGCATTAAGCCATATTTCAATTACTGCACAAAGACCTATTTATTTATATATATATATACATACATATAACCAGGTGCTCATTTTTACTGCTGAGGAAATGGGGAGTGTACAAACTGTCCCCTTAATATATACTGTTTCATTTTGTAAATAGCAACATGTAACTTTTTTCAACTTGTTCTTTGCTATACTAGATTTTAGATAAATAAACATGCAGTATGCACATACGAAGATGATTATGGTAGAGCGAAGAGAGACGTACGAGAGAATCGATGGCGTGAGGCTGCTTGTTGCGGACATGTTGGGCCGAGTGAAAGACATCCACAAACTGGTCAACCGTGAGTGAGCCGAGCAGGTGACTCGCCGCACAGAAGAGACCGCTGCGATTCACGCCGTTCCTGCCGAGAGAGGATGTACTACTGAGACACACTGTAATAAACTAAGTGTGCACTGAAGACTGGCAATGTGACTACCTTCATTTAATATTACTTCAAAATTATTTGCAATTACCAAATATTATCAGTGGTACAATACAATACAATACAACTTTATTGATCCCAACATTGAGAAATTGCATGTCTGCCGTCAACTCTAGTGCATAAAAACAAAATCAACCCTCATGCACTCATACATAAAAAATAGTAATACAAACAAGTATTTTACAGCAGTACCAGCTCAGTTCAAGCATTCACTAAGTAATCATGCAAATCAATTACTATAACTTAGTTTCGGTATCACATTTACACACCCACACACTGTATGTATAGAAGACAGTAGCCGGAGCAGCGACATCAGCATCTATCTGTCTATGTACATTGAAAACGTGTATTGTAGACGGTATGAATGAATTCCTATAGTGTGTGGTTCTAGTGCGTGGAGCTCTGTATCTGTTACTCCTGTCTATCCGTCTGCTGTCAAATTCAGGTCTGAGTGGGTGGGTATCGTCTGCCAAGATCGTCTGTACTCTGTCCATTATCCGTCTTTCATGTGTGGATATGAAAGTGACCTGTCCCCTCCCTACAATCTCACTTGCTTTCCTAATATATTTCTCTAGCCTGTTCCTGTCCTGATTGCTGATATTGCCACTCCAGCACACTGCACCAAAGTAAAGCACACTGTTCATTGTTGAAGTATAAAACATTTGCAGCCGTTTTTGGCATACATTAAAGGATCTCGGTTTCTGTAAGAAATACAACAGACTATACAGTTTCTTCATAATTGCATCAGTGTTTGGCTTCCATGACAGTTTGCTGTCTAGTACTATGTCCAAATACTTGTACTCATCCACCTTTTCCACTACTTCTCCTTTCATGACCACGTCTCTATAATTCTTACTCTTCTTTCTAAAATCAACTATGAGTTCTTTGGTCTTACCCACATTGAGCTGGAGGTAGTTGTCGTCACACCATTCCACAAACCTATCCACTTCTCGGTGATGCCATGACCATTTCCCTTGAGGAATGGAGGCCATACCATATAATTTGTTCCACCCTTTTGATGAAGCGTTTACATTTATCGTGATCATCTTTACATTCTCTCCCCCTCAGCTCTTTCAGGATCTTTCTTAACATTATCTCTCCAGCTTAATTTTGGTTTTCATCTTTTCCATTTACCACTTCCTGTTGTTTTCCATGCTCATCACCCTTTATGGAGTAGTCAACTATTAACGTTAATATTGTTTTTTCTAGAAGGATGAAATTATTATAAACTAAATTCATGTAACTTCATAGGAGATAGATTCCAAGTATCTCACTACAGTGCTGATGTACATGACTACTTTCTTCCTCTGGCCCAGGCTGAGGCTCGCCTCGATACTGGGCCTCGATTTTGTTTTCCTTCTTCCCTTCCTTCCTCCACCTCCCAGACATCTCCACTCCCCCCGACACTCATGCTCCACTCCTGCCATCTCAGTGATGGTTTCCTTCTTCTACCCTCCACTCCGAGAGCTTCTGCTCTCTTTGTTAGATCCCTTTCCATTCATTCTCTCTCACACTCCTCCCTCAACTCCTCCATTCTTCACTTGTCGACTGTCTTCATTCACTCCAACAACAATAATAATTTTACGGCCATTTCTGTGCGCCATCAATCGGGCAATTATTACCATTCAGAAGCGCATTACAATCCTAAAACATGGCATGTAGCTATTAAGATTATTAAATAAAAGCATTAAAATATATATCTATAATAAATAAAGATAATAATAATAAAAACAATTAATACTTAATTCTTCTAATCCAGTATATAATATTCTTAAACTAGTGAATTAATAATAGTTTGTTAGAGACCATCACATGATGCAGACAATATTAACCATACATTTTTATTTTATCGCAGACTTGTATTTCAAAAGCTTCCACTCACAAGCACTGTAGAATGACCGGTCCAGTGCAGTCACCCTCACTCACTGGCCGGTTGACCAGTTCCATCAGACTCAGCAGTGTGTTGGTGCTGCTGGGCAGACAGTCAGTCTTTGGCCAGCCGGATATCAGCTGGTACTGTCTCACCTTGTGAACCGTCTTTGGCTAGAATAGAGTGAAGACTGAAGCTGAGGTGAACACAGCCTAATATATGCACCAACTTAGTATGTCTGTTTCACAAGGGAATTACCTCTCCAAGGGTCTCTTGTGACCATGGTGTAAGTTGTGGGGCGCAGTGGTGCAGTAGTTAGAGCGTCAGACTCTCAGTCGACATAACCTGGCTACATTTGTAAAGCACAACAAAAATTCTAGCCACTTTACGACAATTCCTCTAGGAACCATGGCAGGGAGAAGTAAAACGTAAAGGTCAGTTCTTATATAGCGCAGTATCATGTCAGGACTGCTCAAAGCACTTTACACTTTACTCCCTGACAGACCTGTTCTTATATAGTGCAGTATCATGTCAGGACTGCTCAAAGCACTTTACACTTTACTCCCTGGCAGACCTGTTCTTATATAGTGCAGTATCATGTCAGGACTGTTCAAAGCACTTTACACTTTACTCCCTGGCAGACCTGTTCTTATATAGCGCAGTATCATGTCAGGACTGTTCAAAGCGCTTTACACTTTACTCCCTGGCAGACCTGTTCTTATATAGCGCAGTATCATGTCAGGACTGCTCAACACACTTTACACTTTACTCCCTGGCAGACCTGTTCTTATATAGTGCAGTATCATGTCAGGACTGCTCAAAGCGCTTTACTCCCTGACAAACCTGTTCTTATATAGCGCAGCGCAGTATCATGTCGGGACTGCTCAAAGCGCTTTACTCCCTGACAGACCTGTTCTTATATAGCACAATATCATGTCGGGACTGCTCAAAGCACTTTACACTTTACTCCCTGGCAGACCTGTTCTTATATAGTGCAGTATCATGTCAGCACTGTTCAAAGCGCTTTACACTTTACTCCCTGACAGACCTGTTCTTATATAGCGCAGTATCATGTCAGGACTGCTCAAAGCACTTTACACTTTACTCCCTGGCAGACCTGTTCTTATATAGTGCAGTATCATGTCAGGACTGCTCAAAGCGCTTTACTCCCTGACAAACCTGTTCTTATATAGCGCAGGGCAGTATCATGTCGGGACTGCTCAAAGCGCTTTACTCCCCGACAGACCTGTTCTTATATAGCACAATATCATGTCGGGACTGCTCAAAGCACTTTACACTTTACTCCCTGGCAGACCTGTTCTTATATAGTGCAGTATCATGTCAGCACTGTTCAAAGCGCTTTACACTTTACTCCCTGACAGACCTGTTCTTATATAGCGCAGTATCATGTCAGGACTGCTCAAAGCACTTTACACTTTACTCCCTGACAGACCTGTTCTTATATAGCGCAGTATCACGTCAGGACTGCTCAAAGCGCTTTACACTTTACTCCCTGACAGACCTGTTCTTATATAGCGCAATATCATGTCAGGACTGCTCAAAGCACTTTACACTTTACTCCCTGACAGACCTGTTCTTATATAGCGCAGTATCATGTCAGGACTGCTCAAAGCGCTTTACTCCCTGACAGACCTGTTCTTATATAGTGCAGTATCATGTCAGGACTGCTCAAAGCGCTTTACTCCCTGACAGATCTGTTCTTATATAGCGTAGCGCAGTATCATGTCGGGACTGCTCAAAGCGCTTTACTCCCTGACAGACCTGTTCTTATATAGCACAATATCATGTCGGGACTGCTCAAAGCGCTTTACTCCCTGACAGACCTGTTCTTATATAGTGCAGTATCATGTCAGGACTGCTCAAAGCGCTTTACTCCCTGACAAACCTGTTCTTATATAGTGCAGTGCAGTATCATGTCGGGACTGCTCAAAGCGCTTTACTCCCTAACAGACCTGTTCTTATATAGCGCAGTATCATGTCAGGACTGCTCAAAGCGCTTTACTCCCTTCCCTAACAGACCTGTTCTTATATAGCGCAGTATCATGTCAGGACTGCTCAAAGCGCTTTACACTTTACTCCCCGACAGACCTGTTCATTTGAACACCATCTCGACTTCTCCAAAAAGCATTCAGCCACTCTGCAATTACTACATGAAGATTATTTGTAAAAAAATATCCACCATTGTCTATAACCAGGTTTTCATTCATACAGTTGAGTGAACGATGTAGAGTGAACAAACTGGGACAAGGTTTGAAACAGCAGCAAGAGGTTTCAAACCAGGAATCTCTTTCAGGAAGAATAACAGCATAAAGATATCAGTTTGATTTATGCCATGTGCCTCCAATACAAAAGTATAAGCAATAATGGTACATTCTTATGAAGTGCAGTATCCAGTCTTTAAACCATATCAAAATAATTCCTGGTTTCTCATCAGAAGTTTGTCAAGTAAATGAGTGGTGCAGTTTTTATTTTTAGTACGCCGATGGGGATGTTAGAGACTATAAAAGGAGCTATCCTCAACAACGAACAACTGAAGATGTGTACCTGAGTGCACACACTACAAGCAGCAAACTAATTTGGTCTGATACAAATCATAGTTTTCAAGTATTGCACCAGAACATGTATTTAGATGAATAATATTCCATATAAAAAAAAAAAAATTCAGGCACATATTTAAAAATGCACACACTAATAAGAAAGAGTATACCTTCGCTGTGATGTAGACACTGAACTGTCGTTCAATTATGTCTTCTATAATGTTGTTGTGCTCACTCAACAATGTAACTGTCAGCTTCCCATGAGACTTGACGGGGACTTCTTCACCAGGCCAGTAACTTCCCTGTGCCAACAAATGAGAGCTTGATTTTTATATGTAAAAATAAAACATTTTAAATGTATGAAGCGAGACCTTTTTATCATAAATTATGTTTTATATATATTCTATATTATGTCTACAACATCAGTGACCTCATGTTTTTTTAAATAAAAACAATATTTTTGTTATATGCCTTGATGGTCATCTGGTTATGAATACTGACAATGTAAACATGATGTTTGAGGGGAAAGTAAACTAATGACAATCAAATTAATATTAAATTAATTCTGGACATCTGGGAAATTAATATTTATACTTCATAGCATACAACATGGTATTATAATATAAATCATTAGACACTGCATTTAATACAGAACCATTTATGCAAGCAACAACACAGAGTCCAATATAGTGATGAAAAAAGGCCAAATGAATGACGTTTATTTATTAACGTGATAAGAGAGAAATGTGGGCTCGACATCCCAAGGCCAGGCCTGTGACTGAGCCCATGCTAGTCTCCTGTACCTCAGGTTGACCGAGCCCACATTTCGGCACATAAAACAAGCAGTATTGGTATACATGATATCATATATCAAACAATGTCATTACTGCTAAAATCACCATAGACCTACTGCACAGTATAATACTAGCCAAGCACACCAGTCAACCACACCAAATCTAAAACCAACACTACCCGCTGACGCATTACACTATATATAACTGAGGCTAAACCTTAAATGTGGGGACGATTATGCCTGTCCTACCTAACTAAAATCATCAGTGGAAGAGAAGCTAGCTGTCTCCGCATCAAAACCCCGTGAACACATTGTCCACCTGAACTAAGAAAATGGGGAAAGCATTGAGATATGCTGACGACCCCTCTTCCACTAATGATGCACATGTGTTATTAATGCTAAACTCTACAGAAGTGGGCGGGATGGGAGGGACGCAAAACTCTCAACCGAATAGTTTGCTCTCTCGAACCAAAGTGGCCGACTTCTAGCGCGCGCTACAACTGCTCGCTACTACTATGCGCTGATTGGTCCTTTGCGCCCACGGCTAAGTTGAATTAGCATATAATTAGAATAATCCACTGGGCCAATCATCACTTGTCTGCATTGTTGCCCGCACAAAAATACGTATGCCGCATCGTGCCGGTGCAGCATACTCTCATTTCTTCACAACCAATATTAACACAAACATTTATTTACTATTTCTTTTAATCAACTTCAACTACCACACAAGGGAGCATAAGCTATTATAATATCATCCAGACTATTTCTTATGAGTCATGAAACGTGGATCAAAGCAGCAGATACAAAACAAAATGACCACACTATACAAATTTACCTGAGAGTTGAACTCATCCAACAAGATGACGATAGGAGATTTCTGGTCATAAACCAGATGCCAGAAGTCAACGACTGTATCCGGTAGAGGCATCTGTGTCAGAAGGTAACCATTTTCCCTCCTGAAACTCTGAAAACAAGCATTAAGTGATTACCTGGTAGGAATATTTAATATGTCGGATGTACCTAAGTTTTGTAGCTATATTAAAGGCTAAATAGTTTCTTTAACTTGTGCTACAAGATGATGCGTGTCTGTAAATAGTTTTACAGACACGCATCATCTTGTAGCACAAGTTAAAGAATTAATATCTAGAGTTCTTTTTTTCTCCAGTGAGTAGAATAACCCATTGTGCAGAAAATGTGAAATGTTATGAACAATCAATTTATATGTTATAGTATGAACCCTAAGACTAGTAAAAGCCTTAACCAATGGGGGGAATATTGGGGAAATATAAGCACTCCTCTTTTTTCTGGAGGATGTAGATGAATCCCTAAAAGTTTGACGACCAGATATGCAAATCTTAAGGAAAAACTTAACATACATACACACATTCACAAACATGTGTCAGCTTGATGACAGCTAGATTACTTACATCAACACAGACAGAACTGAGAGATTCAATGTGTTGTGGAGATTCTCTTGATTTGTGCAGCTGACTGCTGTCATCTGTAAGCCACCATAGATATGACAATGACCAATCCAAACAATAAATGTGGCATATAGTCAACTTCACACAACGTTTAGATTTCACACTGTAGACAGCACAAGAATTCTCTCTCACAGGTCAGCCAGTCTTGTGTGTGCCATTGTCTGGAATCTAATCTTTGTTTCTTCAGGTTTTGTTTTACTTGTCTTTGTATCTTAGTTTGGGGCGGCCTCTTTTCCTAGTTCCTTCTGATACTTGGGAAAATAGAGTATTGAGTGGAAGAATAAACAGTCAAAATATTTTACTTTTTTGTTTTACTTACTGATGTTTATAAATTTCTTGTTGTGGCAGCCATAGAATGCAGTAGTGTCTTCACGAAATGTCTTTATCATGGCCAGGCCATGGCTATATGCTCCAATCCCCGTATCATAACTAACCATTTCACATTAACGTAATCTTCCAGTTGTTATATCAAAATGTGATTGCTCGGGTAGTAGATACTTCTCTAGTTTCTTCTCTAGTCTGCTGTAATCTCAAAATGAAGAACTAAACTCCACGCGAACATAACACAATGGCTCTAACCTGCAATGACGCCATGGGGCCGTCTTCTATGTGGGTTGCCATCACAGACTGGCAGTGTTTTTGTTGATGATTTTAGAGTTTCGAGCAACTGAAACAAGAGTACCTTGTATATGAGATGTGTCACAGAGAAACACTGCTCATCTTAACCATTTAGACCCTAACCTACTGGATTCATCCTTTAGTTTTGACAACATGAGAAGGTGGCACATCTTCTGAATACTTGTGAAATATTAATAACAACACAAAGTTATATAATATTTTATTTTGGACAAAAAACATGTGACAGTAATCAAAAGAGTTGTTACTATTCACTGCCCCTTTATATAATAACTGTGTTGAACAGCTGTTTAGTTATCACATCAAACTGAAATCACCTGAAATTGGTTTTTCAGTTCTGTCATGTGTTCATCATCTAAACACAATCTCCTGTATACGTCATGGTACTGAGACACAGGGTAGGCAAGATGTCCTCTCTGGAGACCATCCAACAGTGCACGGTATAAGAACACATATTGGTCCTACAACCACACTGAAAACACTGAAACAAACCATCCAACAGTGCATGGTACAGGAACACATATTGGTCCTGCAAACAGTGACAGCACTGAAACAGACCACCCAACAGTGCATGGTGCAAGAACACATACTGGTCCTGCATACATGGTGACAGCACTGAAACAGACCATCCAACAGTGCATGGTACAGGAACACATACTGGTCCTGCATACACAGTGACAGCACTGAAACAGACCATCCAACAGTGCACGGTATAAGAACACATACTGTTCCTGCAACCACAGTGACAGCACTGAAACAGACCATCCAACAGTGCATGGTATAAGAACACATACTGTTCCTGCAACCACAGTGACAGCACTGAAACAGACCATCCAACAGTGCACGGTATAAGAACACATACTGTTCCTGCAACCACAGTGACAACACTGAAACAGACCATCCAACAGCACATGGTACAAGAACACATACTGGTCCTGCATACATGGTGACAGCACTGAAACAGACCATCCAACAGTGCATGGTACAGGAACACATACTGGTCCTGCATACACAGTGACAGCACTGAAACAGACCATCCAACAGTGCACGGTATAAGAACACATACTGTTCCTGCAACCACAGTGACAGCACTGAAACAGACCATCCAACAGTGCATGGTATAAGAACACATACTGTTCCTGCAACCACAGTGACAGCACTGAAACAGACCATCCAACAGTGCACGGTATAAGAACACATACTGTTCCTGCAACCACAGTGACAACACTGAAACAGACCATCCAACAGTGCATGGTACAAGAACACGTACTGGTCCAGCAACCACAGTGACAACACTGAAACAGACCATCCAACAGTGCTTGGTACAGGAACACATACTGGTCCTACAAACAGTGACAACACTGAAACAGACCATCTAACAGTGCATGGTACAGGAACACATACTGGTCCTGCATACACAGTGACAGCACTGGAACAGACGATCCAACAGTGCATGGTACAAGAACACATACTAGTCCTGCAAACACAGTGACAGCACCGAAACAGACCTTCCAACAGTGCATGGCACAGGAACACATACTGGTCCTGTAAACAGTGACAGCACTGAAACAGACCACCCAACAGTGCATGGTGCAAGAACACATACTGTTCCTACAAACACAGTGACAACACTGAAACAGACCATCCAACGGTGCATGGTACAGGAACACATACTGGTCCTGCAAACACAGTAACAACACTGAAACAGACCATCCAACAGTGCATGGTACAGGAACACATAATGGTCTTGCAAACACAGGGACAGCACTGAAACAGACCACCTAACAGTGCATGGTTTTGGACAGCACTGAAACAAATAGTATATACATTAATATATACAATAATATTAAGAAAATGTCCCAGATTAAGTCAATCATACAGTCAAACAAAGATCCAACAACAGCACTAATATTGGGTATCTGCTGAAACTAAATCAAAACCCACTCTACAGTTTTACATAACTACAACATATCGATTTATATTTAGTATTTCTGTAAATGTAACTTCAAATGTGTTTAATGCTTAGCTTAGAAAAATTAGGAGACAATTATTACAAAAAGAAATGCACAAAACTTGCATATGTCTCGATCATGTCCATCCTCTCAGTCCTCAAGCGGCAGGCGAAACTAAAGACGTCCACTTGACCGTCGGCTTGACCCTGGTCCAGTAGACTGTCCAGGGCAATGAAGGTTCCAGTCCGACCCACCCCACCACTACAACAAAGCAGGAAGACATGACATCAGAGGCGGCATTAACCCTTTAGACCCCAACTGGCCACAAATGTCTGATCCACCCACTTCCCTAACTGCCTGTATCTGTCCGACACGTGGAGATGGCATCATCTTCTGGATAACTATATGTGTAATTGGATTCTCTATTGCACCTCCTATGTGCTAGGGGTATGTGTCACATTGTTAGAAAAAATCAACTGAGTTTGAAGATTTAACAAGATTGCTGTCCAGAGCATGCAGACAAGGAGGCCTTTGGCTTATCAAGAGTCCAAAAATTTTCCACCTACATATAACCCGCCCTCACCAGATAGCTGTCAATTTTATTTTTGAACATATTCACACTGCTAGCATTAACACAATCATGAGATAATTTGTTCCAGTCTTTTATTGTCCTCTGAGAGAACGAGTTCTTTCTCATATCCAACCTTCACTGTTCCTTGACTAATGCTGCATTGTGCCCTCTGGTTATACTGCCTTCTTTCATTTTGAAGAAAATATTTCTATCAATAACCTCCTAACCATTCAATATCTTAAAAACTTCTATTTGATCTCTTCTTAGTCTCCTAGTCTCTAGTGTTGTCAACCCACATTCTAATAGGCGTCTTTCATAACCAAGATCTTTCAGTTCAGGAATCAGCTTAGTTGCTCTTCCTTGCACTCTTTCTAACTTATCTATGTCCTTCTTATGATATGGCCTCCATGCTTGTACACAATATTCCAAATGTGGCCTAATTCTTGCTTTGTACAGTGATACAATTAGCTGTTTCTCCTTATATGTGATATTTCTCCAAATTAGCCCTAGTATTTCATTACCCTTTGAAGCAGCAAACTTTCATGTCAGCACTAACTGTTACTCGTAAGTCCTTTTCTTTTACAGTTTTATCTAATATAGTATCCCCCATTATGTATTTTTTGTTCACATTTCCATATCCTATGTGGATGCATTTAACACTTCCCAAAATTGAATAATATTTGCCATTTTTAAACCATTTGATCAATTAGGCTAGATCATCTTGTAAAGTGTGTTTATCTGCATATGTTTTAACTGTTCTGAACACTTGTATCGTCTGCGAATTTCAGTACTTAGCTTGATACATCGTCATCCAAATCATTTATATATATCAAGAATAATATAGGTCCTTACACCAACACCCTTGTGGTACTCCACTCAAAACTGGTTTCCAGTTTGAAATCTCCCCCTCTACTATTACTCTCTGTCTTCTGTCTGTCAACCAAGTTTGTATCCAACTGATCACACCATCTCCTATACCATGGGCTTTTAGTTTAAGTAACGAATCTTTGACGTGGCACTTTATCAAATGCTTTCTGAACATCTAAGTAGACAACATCCACTGGTGACCCATCATCTACCCACTTTGTAATTTCTTCTAAAAAACATAAGAGATGGGTTAGACAAGACCTAGCTTTTAGGAACCCATGTTGAGATTCATTTATTTATTTGTGTTTTACAAGGAATTCCACCATGTGGACTCTAATAAGCGTTTCTAATAATTTGCATAAAACTTGTGTTATGCTCACTGGTCTGTAATTCTCTGTCTTGCTCCTCGATCCCTTTTTAAATAATGCTGTAATATTTGCTTCTTTCCATTCTAGTGGAACGATTCCCTCTTTAAGTGACAAGTTAAAGAATATAGCAAGTGGTGTACTGGTTTGGTCTACAATTTCCTTACGCAGTTTTGGTGGTATCTCATCAACTCCAGGTGATTTGTTTTCTTTCATCATCTTAATTTTCTTTGATATCATTTTAGGAGTAACAAACAACTGCCCTAATTGATTTGATTCATCCCCCTAAAATGTATTAACAGGTAATGGCAGTGAACTTATATCTTCTATGGTAAATACTGAGCTGAAATACTTGTTCAGGGCCTCTGCCATTTGACTTACGTACCATTTTAGGCAAATCCACCCAGACTCAGCATATTGTATTTCATACATTTATTAAACAATTTATTAGTATATTTAGAACTGTCTTGTGCAGAATTCAAGTATATTTAAAATAAGCACAACTTGCAATGTTAGGAAACAAAGTACAAAACAAATAGTGACTTGTTAAAAACTAGGTGCGCCATTACCTTGGTGATTTTGTGCTCTGCGAGGACTCGGAGCACATTTAATTAAAATGACATGAGGTCTAAAGGATTAATATTGAACTAAATTGGACTTGACTATAATGAGTCATATCAAACCAAATGTCAGTACAAAGTCTAAGCTTTATTAGTTAACATGCATTTATTGAATATAGAAACATTTCAGTTCACACCATTTTGGGAGATGGCGATACCAATTGCAGAATAGCAAAATATTACTTTTTAGCTGTATAGACCTAAAAAACACATCATTCCTTCCAAGGAAAATAGTAGATTTATGTTGTGATAAATTGAAATAAATAAATTATTAGAAAATGATACATTACTGTAAATGATGACTTATTTTTGTACAATTATTAATGATTATGATGGTTCTATAATTAGCATCACTTGTAATTATGATTAAAGTTGATTTAATAATATTATTATTACCGGTATCTACTTATATTATAACAATAATTTAAGAAACCCATAGCATTAACTCTGTTGTTATTACTGGCGACTACCCTACCTGCAGTGGACAATCATTGGTCCAGTGCTGCGGTCATCAAAAGAGCGGACGAGACGACGGAAGGCAAGAAGGGAGTGTATGTAGGTAGGCACCCCCTCGTCTACCCAAGACGTGAAGTGGAGGTGGGTGATCCCACGACTCTCACCCTGCAGACATATGAGGAGTGAAGGCAGGTGGGCTTGTAATACATCCTATAATTATTATTTTAGGTGACTACCCAGAACTAACAATGTATTATGTCAGTGAGTTATTTTTTATTTACTGTCTACTTACACAATTTTTATATTAAAGTACACTGTATTTACAGCACAATGTATTTCTTATTTTAATGTAGCTACAAACAATATAGGCATGTGTAAAAATATATTTCATTTTAACATAATTTTATACAGGGTCACCTGAACTACAAATAGTAGTCTGGCAGAATTAAAATGTAACAGTCATTGTTTGTAAATGATACTTATTGTACAACATAGAAGTTTACTAAAATAAGAACGTATTCACTAAACAGGTATGATAAAGATATTTAACATTTAAACAATTACCGCTGATCTTCCACTGCTGGTGGCAGAGTGATGAGCAGGAAATAGAGCACGTTGGAGGACCCCCTCCTGCTCTATCTATCTTTTTGTCACATGACCCTCATGTTTAAGTCAGTAAGACAAGAACAATTATGGACAAAGCAAACATTAAGTTGTGCATGTGTGGCAGGGCCAGGTCCTGAATAGTCGCATATGTTGCGCCACGCTGCAGTTCACATAGAGGTGCACAATGACACCCCTATAAGCCCCTACACAAGCTAAAGCGTCACTGCACACCGGAGATTCGATGGAACAACACACCTGATTCAGAGTCTTCCATGTGGTGCAGTCACTCTTATAATTCATGCCTACACTGATGCCCGCAGGATGCAATAAACACATGTTACATTCTTATCGTGTATGGTCGCGTTCACACCTGAACAGTCGTGAAGGTTGGTCAAATAATTTACATGTATTTGACAATGCCGGCTGTGATTGTTGCATAACCACTGCGTGCGTTAGCCCACTGACACTGTATTAGTAATATACCCCTAACGTAGGCAGTGGTCATCTTTAGACCAGGGTGAACCTGAGAGGTAAAGACGTGCCCCTAACCATACTTCTGAAACGTTCCTAACAACTGCTACGCCTAATGATTTCATGTTTGTTACACGAGGTTTCTAATTTCTTCAAAATTCTGCACTTGTCTTTCCGTCATTTACAAAGACAAAATCATCATGATGAACATCCACCGAATTGTTCACAGCTTTTTAATTGTAAAGTTAGAACTTAAAAAAATTTGTAGCATTAATAATTTATTAATCATTTCCTTGTGTTTTGTTAACTTTTCGCGGCCAAATTCCACCAGGCGTAAACGCCTCAATTACATTACTTTGCGCTGCGCCGAGGAGAGTCTACGCAAGCTGTTGTTTGCAACTTGCCATGCCTTCTGCGCACGGTGTGACTTTCTGGAGACTAGGCGCGGCTTGCAACAATTGACGTGCGTCTCGCAAATCTGCGACGCTTGTATTTTCCGTCAACTGTCTTTTTTTCCCGATAACAGTTCTGTAAATTGTTGTCTCTGTTTGCACAGCAGCCTCCATAGCACAGCAGCCTCCATGGGCTGTTGTACATATCCACCGAATGCACATACACTGTATTTGTGAGTGCTCGAATCAATTGTGTAAAGAGGGGGAAGTAGAAGCTGTGCATTTGGCCGACACTTACTTTAGCAATTCTTCAGACATGTTGGACAGTAAGATGAACACTGAGAGGCTCCAGGGTAGAACCAACAATGTGAATGTCATATCAGACCGCCACTTCAACATATCAGACCGC